>JAJONT010023871.1:0-25366 GCA_029582345.1 Solanum oplocense x Solanum tuberosum | reverse complement strand
CCCCCCCCCCCCCCATTTTGCTGATTTTCATGTGCTATAGGTCACTATCTTTTTTGGTGATCCAGAATTTCGACCTCATTTTTGCCAAAATTTAACCTGGACGTCCGTTAAAACATTACCTATGGAGCCAGTTGGCCCTCACAGACAGAATGACCCATTTTCAAGGTCAAACGAGCCGTATTGAAGGTAAATCCCCCATTTTACCGATTTTCGTGTGCTATTTTCCATGGATTTTTTGGTGATTCGGAATTCCAATCTCATTTTGCTAAAATTTTACCTTGACGTCCATTAAGACCTTACCAATGGGGACAGTTGGCCCTCACAGCCAAAACGATCCATTTTCAAGGTCAAACGAGCCCTAGAGCAGGTAAACATCCTGTTTTGTCGATTTTCGTGTGCTATGGGTCAACATCTTTTTTGGTGATAAAGAATTCCGACCTCATTTTTGCCATAATTTTACCTGGACGTCCGTTAAGACATTACCTATGGAGCCAGTTGGCCCTCACAGACAGAATGACCCATTTTCAAGGTCAAACGAGCCCTAGATAAGGTAAACCACCAATTTTACCAATTTTCATTTGTTATAGTCCTCGGATTTTTTGGTGATCCGGAATTCCAACCTCATTTTTGCCAAAATTTTACCTAGACGTTCGTTAAGACCTTACTTATAGGGACAGTTGGCCCTCACAGCCAAAACGATCCATTTTCAAGGTCAAACGAGCCCTAGAGAAGGTAAACCTCCCATTTTGCCAATTTTCGTGCGCTATAGTCCACAGATTTTTTGGTGATTCGAAATTCAGACCTCATATTTGCCAAAATTATACCTGAACATCTATTAAGACCATATCTATGGAGCCAATTAGCCCTCACAGCCACAATGGACCATATTCAAAGTCAAACGAACCCTACAGTAGGTAAACCCCATTTTTTTGCCAATTTTCATGTGCTATAGGTCACCATCTTTTTTGATGATCCAGAATTTCGACCTTATTTCTTCCAAAACTCTACCTGGACGTCCGTTAAGAAATTACCTATGGAGCCAGTTGGCCCTCACGACTAGAATGACCCATTTTCAAGGTCGAATGATCCCTACAGTAGGTAAACCCCTCATTTTACTGATTTTTATGTGCTATAGGTCACTATCTTTTTAGGTGATCTAGAATTCCGACCTCATTTTTACGAAAAGTTTACCTGTTCATCCGTTAAGACATTACATATGGAGCTAGTTGGCCCTAACGGCCAGAATGACCCATTTTCAAGGTCAAACGTGCCCTAGAGAAGATAAACCGGTCATTTTACCGATTTTCGTGTGCTATAGTCTACAGATTTTTATGGTGATCTGGATTTTCGACCTCATTGTTGCCAAAATTTTTCCTGGACGTCCGTTAAGGCCTTATCTATAGAGCCAGTTTACCGTCACGGCCAAAATGGCCCATTTTCAATGTAAAACGAGCCCTAGAGCAAGTAAACCCCCCATTTTACCAATTTTCGTGTGCTATAGTCCACAAATTTTTTGGTGACCCCGAATTCCGACCTTTTTTTTTGCCAAAAATTTACATGGACGTCCTTTAAGACCTTACCTATGGCGACAGTTGGCTCTCATGGCCAAAATAATCCATTTTCAAGGTCAAACGAGACCTTAAGCGGGTAAACCCCCCATTTTGCCAATTTTCATGTGCTATAAGTCACCATCTTTTTGGTGATAAACAATTACGACTTTATTTTTGCCAAAATTTTACCAGAACGTCTGTTAAGATATTACCTATGGAGCCAGTTGGCCTTCACGGGAAGAATGACCTATTTTAAAGGTCAAACAAGCCCTAGCGAAGGTAAACCCCCCATTTTACCGATTTTCGTGTGCTTAGTCCATGGATTTTTTGGTGATCCAGAATTCCGACCTCATTTTTACTTAAATTTTACTTAGACATTTGTTAAGGCCTTATCTATGGAGCCATTATGCCGTCACGGGCAAAATGACCCATTTTCAATGTCAAACGTGCCCTAGAGCAGGTAAACCCCCCATTTTACTTATTTTCGTGTGCTATAGTCCACAAATTTTTTGTTGATCCAGAATTTCGACCTTATTTTTACCCAAAATTTTACGTAGACGTCCTTTAAGACCTTACCTATGTGGACAGTTTTCCCTCACGGCCAAAATGATCCATTTTCAAGGTCAAACGAGCCCTAGAGAAGGTAAACCTCCCATTTTGCCGATTGTCGTGTACTATAGGCCACCATCGCTTGTTGTTATAAAGAATTCTGACCTCATTTTTGCCAAAATTTTACCTGGACGTCCGTTAAGACATTACCTATGGAGCCAGTTGGCCTTCACAGCCAGAATGACTTATTTTCAAGGTCAAACGAGCCCTAGAGCAGGTAAACCCCCTATTTTTCAAATTTTCATGTGCTATAGAACACCATCTTTTTTGGTGATCGGAAATTCTGACCTCCTCTTTTTCCAAATTCTACCTGGACGTCCGTTAAGACATTACCTATGGAACAAGTTGGCCCTCATAGCCAGAATGACCCATTTTCAAGGTCAAACGAGCCCTAGAGAAGGTAAACCCCCAATTTTATTGATTTTCTTGTGCTATAGTCCACAGATTTTTTGGTGATTCGTAATTACAATCTCATTTTTGCCAAAACATTACCTGGGCATCCGTTAAGACCTTACCTATGGGGATATTTGGCCCTTACTGCTAAACCAATTCATTTTCTTGGTCAAACAAGCCCTAGAGCGGGTAAACCCCATATTTTGCCAATTTTCAGGTGCTATAAGTCACCATGTTTTTGGTGATAAAGAATTTCGACCTCATTTTTTCCAAAATTTTACCTGGACGTCCGTTTAGATATTACCTATGTAGCCAGTTGGCCCTCACTGCCAGAATGACCCATTTTCAATGTCAAACAAGCCCTAGAAAAGGTAAACCCCCATTTTACCAATTTTAGTGTGCTATAGACCACGAATTTTTTGGTGATTTGAATTTCTGATCAAAGTTTTGCCAAAATTATACCTGGACGTTCGTTAAGACCTTATCGATGGAGCCAGTAGGCGCTCACCGCCAAAATGGCCCATATTCAAGGTCAAACGAGCCGAAGAGCAGCTAAACTCTCCCATTTTGCCGATTTTCTTGTGCTATAGGTCACTATCTTTTTTGGTGAACCAGAATTCCGACCTCATTTTTGCCAAAATTTAACTTGGACGTCCGTTAAAATGTTACCTATAGAGCCAGTTGGCCCTCACGGCCAAAATGACCCATTTTCAAGGTCAAACGAGCCCTAGAGAAGGTAAACCCCCTATTTTACCGATTTTCGTGTGCTATTTTCCATGGATTTTTTGGTGATCCGGAATTACAATCTCATTTTTGCCAAAATTTTACCTGGACGTCCTTTAAGACCTTACCTATGGGGACAATTGGCCCTCACGACTAGAACGATCTATTTTCAAGGTCAAACGAGCCCTAAAGCAGGTAAACCTCCCATTTTGCCGATTTTCGTGTGCTTTGGGTTAACATCTTTTTTGGTGATAAAGAATTCCGACCTCATTTTTGCCAAAATTTTACCCGGACGTCCGATAAGACATTACCTATGTAGCCAGTTGGCCCTCATGGCCAGAATGACCCATTTTCAAGGTCAAATGAGCCCTAGAGAAGGTAAACCCCCAATTTTACCGATTTTCATTTGTTGTAGTCCTCGGATTTTTTGGTGATCCGGAATTCCAATCTCATTTTTACCAAAATTTTACCTGGACGTCCATTAAGACCTTACCTATAGGGATAGTTGGCCCTCTCGGCCAAAACGATCCATTTTCAAGGTCAAACGAGCCCTAGAGAAGGTAAACCTCTTATTTTGCCAATTTTCGTGTGCTATAGGTCACCATCTTTTTTGTTGATAAAAATTCTGACCTCATTTTTGCCAACATTTTTCTTGGACGTCCGTTAAGACATTACATATGGAACCAGATGGCCCTAACGACCAAAATGACCCATTTTCAAGGTCAAACGTGCCCTACAGAAGGTAAACCCCCCATTTTATCGATTTTCGTATGCTATAGTCGACAAAATTTTCGGTGATTCGGAATTCCGACCTCATAGCCAAAATGGACCATATTCAAAGTCAAACAAACCCTAGAGCAGGTAAACCCCGCATTTTGCCAATTTTCATATGCTATAGGTCACCATCTTTTTGATGATCCAGAATTCCGACCTTATTTTTTCCAAAATTCTACCAGGACGTCCGTTAAGACATTACCTATGGAGCCAGTTGGCCCTCATGGCCAGAATGACCCATTTTTAATATCAAATGAGCCCTAGAGAAGGTAAACCCACCCATTTTACCAATTTTCGTGTGCTATAGCCCAAGGATTTTTTGGTGATCCAGAATTTCGACTTCATTTTTACCAAACTTTTACTTGGACGTTCGTTAAGGCCTTATTTATGGAGCCAGTTTGCCATCACGGCCAAAATGTCCCATTTTCAAAATTTTTCCTGGATGTCCGTTAAAACATTACCTATGGAGCCAATTGCCCCTCACTGACAGAATGACCCATTTTCAAGGTCAAACGAGCCCTAGAGTAGGTAAACCCCCCACTATACCAATTTTTGTGTGCTATAGTCC
This sequence comes from Solanum oplocense x Solanum tuberosum, assembly GCA_029582345.1. NCBI lineage: Eukaryota > Viridiplantae > Streptophyta > Magnoliopsida > Solanales > Solanaceae > Solanum > Solanum oplocense x Solanum tuberosum. The sequence continues at coordinate 20,749 of JAJONT010023871.1, read as the reverse complement.
ACAGATTTTTTGGTGATCCAGAGTTTCGACCTAATTTTGGCCAAAATTTAACGTGGACGTCCGTTAAGACATTACCTATGGATCTAGCTGGCCCTCACGGCTAGAATGACCCATTTTCAAGGTCAAACGAGCCCTAGAGAAGGTAAAACCCCTATTTTACTGATTTTCGTGTGCTATAGTCCACAGATTTTTTGGTGATCTATAATTTTGACCTCATTTTTTCCAAAATTTTACCTGTACGTCCGTTAAGACATTACCTATGGAGCTATTTGGCCCTTGCGGCCAGAATGACCCGTTTTTATGGTCAAACGAGCCCTAGAGATAAACCTCCTATTTTATCGATTTTCGTGTGCTATAGTCCACGGATTTTTTGGTGATCTGTAATTCCGACCTCTTTTTTGCTAAAATTTTACTTGGTCGTTCGTTAAGGCCTTATCTATGGATCCAGTTTGTCGTCACGGCCAAAGTGGCCCATTTTCGATGTCAAACGAACCCTAGAGTAGGTAAACTTCCCATTTTGCCGATTTTCGTGTGCTATTGTTCACATCTTTTTTGGTGATCTAGAATTTTGACCTCATTTTTGCTAAAATTTTACCTGGACGTCCTTTAGATCTTACCTTTGTCGCTAGTTGGCTCTCACTGCCAGAATGATCCATTTTTAAGGTCAAATGAGCCCTAGAGATAAACCTGCCATTTTACCGATTTTTGTGTGCTGTAGTCTACGAATTTTTTGGTGCTCCGGAATTCCGACCTCATTTTTGCCAACATTTTACCTGGACGTCCGTTAAGGGCTTATTTATGGAGCCAGTTGGCCCTCACATCCAAAATGGCCCTTATCAAATGAGCCCTAGAGCAAGTAAATCGCTCATTTTGCCAATTTTCATGTGTTATAGGTCACCATTTTTTTTGGTGATCTAGAATTCCGACCTCAAAAATTTTACCTGGACGTCCTTTAAGACATTACCTATGGAGCTAGTTGGCCCTCATGGCCAGAATGACCCATTTTCAAGGTCAAACGAGCCCTAGAGAAGGTAAACCCCCAATTTTACCGATTTTTGTGTGGTATAGTCCTCGGATTTTTTAGTGATCTGAAATTTCAACCTCATTTTTGCTAAAATTTTATCTGGACGTTCGTTAAGGCCTTACATATGGAGCCAGATTGTCGTCACGGCCAAAATGGCCCATTTTAAAGGTCAAACTAGCCCTAGAGCAGGTAAACCCCCATTTTACCGATTTTCGTGTGCAATAGTCCACGAATTTTTTGGTGATCCAGAATTCCAACCTTATTTTTGCAAAACTTTTTCCTGGACGTCCGTTAAGACCTTACCTATGGGGCATTTGGCCCTCACACCCAAAATGATCAATTTTCAAGGTCAAGCGAGCCCTAGAGCGGGTAAACCCCCCATTTTGCCGATTTTCAAATGCTATAGGTCACCATCCTTTTTGGTGATGAAGAATTCCGACCTAATTTTTGCCAAAATTTACCTGGATGTCCGTTAAGACATTACATATGGAGCCAATTGGCCCTCACGGCCAGAATGACCCATTTTCAACGTCAAACAAGCCCTGGAGAAGGTAAACCACCATTTTACCGATTTTCATGTGCTATAGTCCACAGATTTTTGGTGATTTGGAATTTCGACCTTATTTTTGCCAAAATTTTACCTGGACGTCCGTTAAGGTCTTATCTATAGAGATAGTTTGCTGTCACGGCAAAAAAGGCCCATTTTCAATTTCAAATGAGCCTTACAGTGAGTAAACCCCCCATTTTACCAATTTTCGTGAGCTATAGTCTATGAATTTTTTGGTGATCCAGAATTCCGACCTCATTTTTGCCAAAATTTTAACTGGACTTCCGTTAAGACATTACCTATGGAGACAGATGGCCCTCACGGCCATAATGACCCATTTTCAAGGTTAAACGAGCCCTAAAGAAGGTAAACCCCCCAATTTACCCATTTTTGTGTCCTACAGTCCACAGATTTTTTGGTGATCCAGAATTCTGACATTATTTTTGCCAAAACTATACCTGCACGTCCGTTAATACTTTATCTATGGAGCTAGTTGGCCCTCACAGCCAAAATGACTCATATTCAAGCTGAAACGAGCCCTAGAGCAGGTAAACCCCCCCATTTTACAAATTTTCATATGCTATAGGTCACCAACTTTTTTGATGATCTAGAATTCCGACCTCATTTTTTCCAAAATTTTACCTGAACGTCCGTTAAGACATTAGCTATGGAGCTAGTCGGCCCTAACGGCCAGAATGACCCATTTTTAAGGTCAAACGTGCCCTAGAGAAGATAAACCCTCATTTTACCAATTTTCGTGTTCCGTAGTCCACCGATTATTTGGTGATTCGGAATTCCGACCTCATATGTGTCAAAATTATACTTGGAAGTCCGTTAAGACCTTATCTATGGAGCCATTAGCCCTCACAGCTAAAATGGCCAATATTCAAGGTCAAACGAGCCCTAGAGCAGGTAAACCCCCTATTTTTCCAATTTTCATGTGCTATAAGTCAACTTCTTCTTTGGTGATAAAGAATTCCGACCTCATTATTGCCAAAATTGTACCTGGACGTCCATTAAGACATTACCTATGGAGCCAGTTGGCCCTCTCGGCCAGAATGACCCATTTTCAAGGTCAAACGAGCCCTAGAGAAGGTAAACCCCCCATTTTACCAATTTTCGTGTGCTATAGTCCACATATTTTTTGGTCATCCGGAATTCCAATCTCTTTTTTGCCAAAAATTTACCTAGACGTCCGTTAAGGCCTTATCTTTAGAGCCAGTTTGCTGTCACGTCAAAAATGGCCTGGTTTTAAACTCTAACGAGCCTTAGAGGAGGTAAACAAACCATTTTACCAATTTTCGTGTGCTATAGTCCACAAATTTTTTGGTGTTCCGAAATTCTAACTTTATTTTTGCTAAAATTTTACTTGGACGTTCTTTAAGACCTTACCTATGGAGCCAGTTGGCTCTCACGGCCAGAATGATCCATTTTCAAGGTCAAACGAGCCCTAGAGCGGGTAAACCCCCTATTTTATCGATTTTCGTGTGCTATAGTTCACCATTTTTTTGGTGATCCAGAATTCCGACTTCATTTTTTTCAAAATTTTACTTCTACATCGTTAAGATCTTACCTATGGGCCAGTTGTCCCTCACGGCTAGAATGACCTATTTTCGAGGTCAAACGAGCCTTAGAGAAGTAAACCCCCCATTTTGCCCATTTTTTTGTGCTGTAGGTCACCATCTTTTTTGGTGATCCAGAATTTTGACCTTATTTTTTTCATAATTTTACCTGGACGTCCGTTAAGATATTCCCTATGGAGCCAGTTGTCCCTCACGGCCAGAATGACCCATTTTTAATGTGAAAGGAGCCCTAGAGCAGGTAAACCCTCCATTTTACCGATTTTTGTGTGCTATAGTCCACCAATTTTTTGGTGATCCGGAATTTCGATCTTATTTTTGCTAAAATTTTATCTGGACGTCTTTAAGACCTTACCTATGGGGACAGTTGGCTCTCACGACCAAAATGATCCATTTTCAAGGTCAAACGTGCCCTAGAGCGAGTAAACCCCCTATTTTGCCGATTTTCATGTGCTATAGGTCACCATCTTTTTTTGGTGATAAAGAATTTCGACCTTATTTTTTCCAAAATTTTACCTGAACGTCCGTTAAGACATTACCTATGGAGCCAGTTGGCCCTCATGGCCAGACCGACCCATTTTTAAGGTCAAACGAGCCCTAAAGAAGGTAAACCACCCATTTTACAGATTTTCGTGTGCTATAGTCCACAGATTTTTTGGTGATCCGGAATTCTGACCTCATTTTTACCAAAATTTTACTTGGACGTCTGTTAAGGCCTTATCTATGGAGCCAGTTTAGCTTCACGGTCAAAATGGCCCATTTTTAATGTGAAATGAGCCCTAGAGCAGGTAAACCCCCTATTTTACCGATTTTCGTATGCTATAGTCCACCAATTTTTTGGTGATCCGGAATTCCGACCTTAATTTTGCCAAAATTTTACCTAGACGTCCTTTAAGACCTTACCTATGGGGACAGTTGGCTCTCACGACCAAAATGATCCATTTTCAAGGTCAAACGTGCCCTAGAGCGAGTAAACCCCCTATTTTGCCAATTTTCATGTGCTATAGGTCGCCATCTTTTTTTGTGATAAAGAATTCCGACATTATTTTTACCAAAATATTACTTGAACGCCCGTTAAGCCACTACCTATGGAGCCAGTTGGCCCTCACGGTTAGAATGACTGATATTAAAGGTCAGTCTAGCCCTAGAGAAGGTAAGCCCCCCATTTTACCTATTTTGGTGTGTTATAGTCAATGGATTTTCCGGAATTCTGACCTCACTTTTTGCTAAAATTTTACCTATACGTCCGTTAAGACCTTACCTATGGGGACAGTTGGCCTTCATGGCCAAAACGATCCATTTTCAAGGTCGAACGAGCTCTATTGAAGGTAAACCTCCTATTTTATCAATTTTCGTGTGCTATAGGTCACCATCTTTTTTGGTCATAAATAATTCCGACCTCATTTTTTCAAAAATTTTACCTGGACTTCTGTTAAGACATTACGTATGGAGCCAGTTGGCCCTCACGGCCAGAATGACCCATTTTCAAGGTCAAACGAATCCTAGAGAAGGTATACCACCCATTTTACTGATTTTTGTGTGCTATAGTCCGCGGATTTTTCGGTGATCAAAAATTCCGACATCATTTTTTTCAAAATTTTACATGGACATTCGTTAAGGCCTTAACTATGGAGCTAGTTTTGTCGTCGCGGCTAAAATGGCCCATTTTCAATGTCAAACAAGCCCTAGAGCAGGTAAACACCCCATTTTACCGATTGTCGTGTGCTATAGTCCACAAATTTTTTGGTGATCCGAAATTCCGACCTTATTTTTGCCAAAATTTTACCTGGACGTCCTCTAGTCCTTACCTACGGCGTCAGTTGGCTCTCACGACCAAACCAATCCGTTTTCAAGGTCAAACGAGCCCTAAGGCGGGTAAATCCCCTATTTTGCTGGTTTTCATGTGCTATAGGTCACCATCTTTTTTGGTGATAAAGAAATCCGACCTTATTTTTACCAAAATTTTACCTGGGCATCTGTTAAGACATTACCTATGGAACAAGTTGGCCCTCATGGCTAGAATGACCAATTTTTTAGGTCAAACGAGCCTTAGAGAAGGTAAACCCCTAATTTTACCGATTTTCGTGTGTTATAGTCCACAGATTTTTTGGTGATCCGAAATTTGAACCTCATTATTGCCAAAATTTTACTTGGACGTCCATTAACACCTTACCTATGGGGACATTTGGCCCTCACGGCCAAAACAATCCATTTTTAAGGTCAAACGAGCCCTAGAGAAGGTAAACCTCCCATTTTACCGATTTTCGTGTGCTATAGGTTACCGTCTTTTTTGGTGATAAAGAATTCTAACCTCATTTTTTCCAAAATTTTTCCTGGACGTCCGTTAAGACATTACCTATGGATCTAATTGGCAGACACTGCCAGAATGACCCATTTTCAAGGTCAAATGAGCCCTAGAGAAGGTAAACCCCCTGTTTTACCAATTTTCGTGTGCTATAGTCCACGAATTTTTTGGTGTTCCAGAATTGTGACCTCATTTTTGCCAAAATTAAACCTTAACATCCGTTAAGACTTTATCTATGGAGCCAGTTAGCTCTCATAACCAAAACTTCCCATATTCAAGGTCAAACGAGCCCTAGAGCAGGTAAACCCCCCATTTTGCAAAATTTCATGTGCTATATGTTACCATCTCTTTTGGTGATCCAGAATTCCGACCTCATTGTTACCAAAATTCTAGCTGGACGTCAGTTAGGACATTACCTATGGAGCAAGTTGGCCGTCCCGACTAGAATGACCCATTTTCAAGATCAAACGAGCCCTAGAGAAGGTAAACTCCCAATTTTACCGATTTTCGTTTGCTATATTCCACAGATTTTTTGGTGATCCAGAATTTAGACCTTATTTTTTCCAAAATTCTACCTAGACGTCCGTTAAGGCATTACCTATGGAGCAAGTTGGCCCTAACTGCCAGAATGACCCATTTTTAAGGTTAAGCGAGCCCTAGAGATGATAGACCTCCTATTTTACCAATTTTTGTGTGCTATAATACACAGTCTTTTTGGTTATTCAGAATTTCGACCTAATTTTTGTAGAAATTATACTTGGACGTCCTTTAAGACCTTATCTATGGAGCGAGTTAGCCCTCACTACAAAAATGGACCATATTCAAGGTCAAACAAGTCCTAGAGCAGGTAAACCCCCTATTTTGCCTATTTTCGTGTGCTATAGGTCACAATTTTTTTTGGTGATAAAGACTTCCGACCTCATTTTTGCCAAAATTTTATCTGGACGTCTATTAAAACATTACCTATGGAACCAGTTGGCCCTCACGGCCAGAATGACACATTTTCAAGGTCAAACGAGCCCTAGAGAAGGTAAACCCCCAATTTTACCGATTTTCATGTGCTATATTCCATGGATTTTTGGTGATCCAAAATTTCGACCTCATTTTTGACAAAATTTTACCTGTACATCCGTTAAGACCTTACCTATTGGGATAGTTGGCCCTCACGGAAAAAATGATCCATTTTCAAGGTCAAACGAGCCCTAGAGCAGGTAAACATCCCATTTTGCCGATTTTTGTGTGCTATAGGTCCCCATCTTTTTTGGTGATAAAGAATTTCGACCTCATTTTTGCCAAAATTTTACCTGGACGTCCATTAAGACATAACCTATGGAGCCAATTGGCCATGACGGCCATAATGACGCATTTTCAAGGTCAAACGAGCCGTAGAGAAGGTAAACCCCCAATTTTACCGATTTTTGTTTACTAAGTCCACAAATTTTTTGGTGATCCAGAATTCCGACCTCATTTATGCAAAAATTTTACATGCACGTCAGTTAAGACATTACTTATGGAGCCAGTTAGCCCTCACGGCCAAAATGACCCATTTTCAAGGTCTAACGAGCCCTAAAGAAGGTAAACCTCCCATTTTATCAATTTTTTTGTGCTATAGTCCACAGATTTTTTGGTGATCCAAAATTTCGACCTCATTTTTGCCAAAATTTTACCTGAGCGTCCGTTAAGGCCTTATCTATGGAGCCAATTTGTCGTCACGACCAAAATGGCCCATTATAAAGGTCAAACGAGCCCTAGAGCAGGTAAACCCCCAATTTTACCGATTTTCGTGTGCTATAGTCCATGGATTTTTTGGTGATCCAGAATTTCGACGTCATTTTTGCCAAAATTATACCTGAACATCCGTTAAGACCTTATCTATGTCGCAAGTTGGCCCTCACAGCCAAAATGTCCCATATTCAAGGTCAAATGAGCCCTAGTGCAGGTAAACCCCCCATTTTGCAAAATTTCATGTGTTATAGGTTACCATCTTTTTTGGTGTTCCAGAATTCCGACCTTATTTTTTCCAAAACTCTACCTGGACGTCCATTTAGACATTACCTATGGAGAAAGTTGGCCCTCACGGCCAGAATGACCCATTTTCAAGGTCAAACGAGCTCTAGAGAAGGTAAACCCCCAATTTTACCGATTTTCGTGTGCTATAGTCCACAGATTTTTAGGTGATCCAAAATTTCGACTTCATTCTTTCCGAAATTCTACCCAGACGTCCGTTAGTACATTACCGATGGAGCAAGTTAGCCCTAATGGCCAGAATGACCAATTTTTAAGGTCAAATGAACCCTAGAGAAGATAAACCTCCCATTTTAACAATTTTCGTGTGCTATAATACATAGTTTTTTTGGTTATTCGGAATTCCGACCTTATTTTTACCAAAATTATACCTGGACGTCTGTTAAGACCTTATCTATGGAGCCAGTTAGCCCTCACAGCCAAAATGTACCATATTCAAGGTCAAACAAGCCCTAGAGCAGGTAAATCCCCCATTTTGCCGATTTTCGTGTGCTATAGTCCACAAATTTTTTGGTGATCCAGAATTTCGACCTCATTTTTGCCAAAATTTTACCTGCACGTCCGTTAAGACCTTATTTATGGGGGCAGTTGGCCCTCACGGAAAAAATGATCCATTTTCAAGGTCAAATGAGCCCTAGAGAAGGTAAACCCCCCATTTTACCAATTTTCGTGTGCTATAGTCCACAGATTTTTTGGTGATCCCGAATTCCGACCTCATTTTTACCAAAATTCTACCTCGACGTCCGTTAAGACATTATTTATGGAGCCAGTTGGTCCTGACGGCCATAATGACCCATTTTCAGGGTCAAACATGCCCTAGAGAAGGTAAACCCCCAATTTTACCAATTTTCGTTTGTTATAGTCCACGAATTTTTTGGTGATCCGGAATTTCGACCTCATTTATGCAAAAATTTTACCTGCACGTCCGTTAAGATATTAACTATGGAGCCAGTTGGCTCTCACGGCCAAAACGATCCATTTTCTAGGACAAACGAGCCCTAGAGCAGGTAAACCCCCCATTTTGCCAATTTTCATGTGCTATAGGTCACCATTTTCTTTGGTGATAAAGAATACCGACCTCATTTTTGCCAAAATTCTACCTGGATGTTCATTAAGATATTACATATGGAGCCAATTAGCCCTCACGGCTAAGATGACCCATTTTCAAAGTCAAACGAGCCCTAGAGAAGGTAAACCCCCCGTTTTACCAATTTTCGTATGCTATAGTTCATGGATTTTTTGGTGATCCGAAATTCCGACCTAATTTTTGCGAAAATTTTACCTGGACGTCCGTTATGGACTTATCTATGGAGCCAGTCAAATGAGCCCTAGAGTAGGTAAACCCCTTATTTTACCGATTTTCGTGTGTTATAGTCAACGAATTTTTGGTGTTCCGGAATTCCGACCTTATTTTTGCAAAAAATTTTACCTGGACGTCCTTTAAGACCTTACCTATGGGGACAGTTGGCTCTCACGACCAAAACGATCAATTTTCAAGGTTAAACAAGCCCTAGAGCGGGTAAACCCCCCATTTTGCCGATCTTCATGTGCTATAGGTCACCATCTTCTTTGGTGATAAAGAATTCCGACCTCATTTTTCCAAAATTTTACCTATACGTCCGTTAAGACATTACCAATGGAGCCAGTTGACCCTCACGGCCAAAACGGCCTGAATGACGCATTTTCAAGGTCAAACGAGCCCTAAAAAAGGTAAACTCCCCAATTTACCCATTTTCGTGTGCTATAGTCCACAGATTATTTGGTGATCCGGAATTCAAACCTCATTTTTGCCAAAATTTTACCTGGACGTTCGTTAAGATATTACCTATGGAGCCAATATGCCCTCACAGCTAGAATAACCCATTTTCAAGGTCAAATGAGCCATAGAAAAGGTGAACCCCCTATTTTACCAATTTTCGTGTGCTATAGTCCACAAATTTTTTTGTGATCCAGAATTTGGACCTCATTTTTGCCAAAATTTAATCAAGACGTCCGTTAAGTCATTAACTATGGAGACAGATGGCCCTCACGGCCAGAATTACCCATTTTCAAGGTCAAACGAACCCTAAAGAATAAACCCCCCAATTTACCCATTTTCGTGTGCTATAGCCCACATAATTTTTGGTGATCCAGAATTCTGACCACATTTTTGCCAAAATTATACCTTAACGTCCGTTAAGACTTTATCTATGGAGACAGTTGGCCCTCACAGCCAAAATGTCCCATATTCAAGGTCAAACGAGCCCTAGAGCAGGAAAACCCCCCATTTTACAAATTTTCAAATGCTATAGGTCACCATCTTTTTTGGTGATCCAGAATTCCGACCTCATTTTGCAAACATTTTACCTGGACGTCCATTAAGACAATACCTATGGAGCCAGTTAGCCCTCACGGCCAGAATGACCCATTTTCATGGTCAAACGTGCCCTAAAGAAGGTAAACCCCCTATTTTACCCATTTTCGGGTGCTATAGTCCACAAATTTTTTGGTGATCCAGAATTTCCGCCTCATTTTTGCCAAAATTATACCTTAAGGTCCGTTAAGGCTTTATCTATGGAGACAGTTGGCCCTCATCGCCAAAATGTCCCATATTCAAGGTCAAACGAGCCCTATAGCAGGTAAACCCCCCATTTTGCAAATTTTCATAAGCTATAGGTCACCATCTTTTTTGGTGATCCAGAATTCCGACCTTATTTTTTCCAAAATCCTAACTGGACGTCCGTTAAGACATTACCTATGGAGCACGTTTTCCCTCACGGCCAGAATGACCCATTTTCAAGGTCAAACGAGCCCTAGAAAAGGTAAACCCCCCATTTTATCGATTGTTTGTGCTATAGTCCACAAATTTTTTGGTCATCCAGAATTTCGACCTCATTTTAGCCAAAATTTTACCTGGACGTCCGTTAATGCCTTATCTATGGAGCTAGTTGGCCCTCAAGGCCAGAATGACTCATTTTCAATGTCAAACGAGCCCTAGAGAAGGTAAACCCCCCATTTTACCGATTTTCGTGCGCTATAGTCCACGAATTTTTTGGTGTTCAGGAATTCCGACTTTATTTTTGCCAAAATTTTACCTGGACGTCCTTTAAGACCTTACCGATGGGAACAGTTGGTTCTCACGGCCAAAACGATCCATTTTCAAGGTCAAACGAGCCCTAGAGCGGGTAAACCCCCCATTTTGCTGATTTTCATGTGTTATAGGTTACCATCTTCTTTGGTGATAAAGAATTCTGACCTCATTTTTGCCAAAATTTTACCTATACGTCTGTTAAGACATTACCTATGGAGCCAGTTGGCCCTCACAGTCGGAATAACCCATTTTAAAGGTCAAACGAGCCCTAGAGCAGGTAAACCCCCAAGTTTGCCGATTTTCATGTGCTATAGCTCACCATCTTTTTTGGTGATCCAGAATTCCAACCTCAGTTTTGCTAAAATTTTACCTGGACATCCGTTAAGACATTACCTATGGAGCCAGTTGACCCTCAAGGCCAAAATGACGCATATTCACGGTAAAACGAGCCCTAGAGTAGGTAAACCCCTTATTTTGCCGATTTTCGTGTGCTATAGGTCACCATCTTTTTTGGTGATAAAGAAATTCGACCTCATTTTTTCCAAAATTTTACTTGGACGTCCGTTAAGACATTCCCTATGAAGCCAATTGTCCCTCACGGCCAGAATGACCCATTTTCAAGGTCAAACGAATCCTAGAGAAGGTAAACCACCCATTTTACTGATTTTCGTGTGCTATAGTCCACAGATTTTTTGGTGATCGAAAATTTCGACCTCAGTTTTTTCAAAATTTTACAACGACGTCCGTTAAGGCCTTATCTATGGAGCTAGTTTGCCGTTGCGGCAAAAATGGCCCATTTTCAATGTCAAACGAGCCCTAGACCAGGTAAATCCCCCATTTTACCAATTGTCGTGTGCTATAGTCCACAAATTTTTTGGTGATCCGAAATTCCGACCTTATTTTTGCCAAAATTTTACCTGGACGTCCTTTAGAACTTACCTATGGTGACAGTTGGCTCTCACGGCCAAAACGATTCATTTTCAATTTCAAACGACCCCTAGAGCGACCCCCCATTTTGCCGATTTTCATGTGCTATAGGTCACCATCTTTTTTGGTCATAAAGAATAACAACTTCATTTTTGGCAAAATTTTACCTGGACTTCCGTTAAGACCTTACCTATGGAGCCAGTTGACTCTCACAGCCAAAATTGCCAATATCAAGGTCAAACGAGCCCTAGAACAGGTAAACCTCCCATTTTGCCAATTTTCATGTGTTATAGGTCACCATCTTCTTTGGTGATCTAGAATTCCAACCTCATTTTTGCCAAAATTTTACCTGGACGTCCGTTAAGACATTACCTATGGCGACTGTTGGCCCTCACGGCAATAACGATCCATTTTCAAGGAAAAACAAGCCCTAGAGCAGGTAAACCTCCCATTTTGCCAATTTTTGGGTGCTATAGGTCACCATCCTTTTTGTTGATAAAGTATTCCGACCTCATTGTTTCCAAAATTTTACCTGGACGTCCTTGAGATATTACCTATGGAACTAGTTGGCCCTCACGGCCAGAGTGATTCATTTTCAAGTTCAAACGAGCCCTAGAGATGGTAAACCCCCCACTTTACCAATTTTCGTGTGCTATAATCCATGGATTTTTTGGTCATCCGGAATTTCGGCCTCATTTTATCCAAACTTTTACCTGGACGTCCGTTAAGATCTTACCTATGGAGCCAATTTGCCGTCACCGCCAAAATGGCCCATATTCAATGTCAAACGAGCCCTCGAGCAGTTAAACCCCCTATTTTACTGATTTTCGTGTGCTATAGTCCACGAATTTTATGGTGATTCGGAATTCCGACTTTATTTTTGCTAAAATTTTACCTGGATGTCCTTTAAGACCTTATCTATGGGGACAGTTGGCTCTCATGGCCAAAACGATCTGTTTTCAACATCAAACTAGCCTTAGAGCGGGTAAACACCCCATTTTGCCGACTTTCATGTGCTATAGGCCACCATCTTCTTTGGTGATAAAGAATTTCGACCTCATTTTTGCCAAAATTTTACCTAGACGTCCGTTAAGATATTACCTATGGAGCCAGTTGGCCCTCATGGGCAGAATGACCCATTTTCAAGGTCAAACGAGCCCTAGAGACGGTAAACCCCCATTTTAGCAATTTTCGTGTGCTATAGTCCACAGATTTTTTGGTCATCCAGAATTTCGGCCTTATTTTAGCCAAAAATTTACCTGGATGTCCGTTACGGCCTTATTTATGGAGTCAGTTGGCCCTCAAGGCAAGAATAACCCATTTTCAAGGTCAAACGAGCCCTAGAGAAGGTAAACCCCCTATTTTATCGATTTTCGTGTGCTATAGTGCACGGATTTCTTGGTGATCCAGAATTTTGACCTCATTTTTGCCAAAATTTTACCAGGACGTCTGTTAAGACATTACCTACACAGCCAGTTGGCCCTCACGGCTAGAATGACCCATTTTCAAGGTCAAACGAGCCCTAAAGAAGTTACCCATTTTCGTGTGCTATAGTCCACAGATTTTTTGATGAACCAGAATTCTGACCTCATTTTTGCCAAAATTATATGTTAACGTTCATTAAGACTTTATCTATGGAGCTAATTGTCCCCCTCAGCCAAAATGTCCCATATTAAAGGTCAAACGAACCCTAGAGCAGGTAAACCCCCCCATTTTGCAAATTTTCATATGCTATAGGTCACCATTTTTTTTGGTGATTCAGAATTCCTACCTCATTTTTTCCAAAATTCTACCGGGACTTCCGTTAAGACATTACCTAGGGATCAAGTTGGCGCTCACGACCAGAATGACCCATTTTCAAGGTCAAACGAGCCCTGGAGAAGGTAAACCAACAATTTTACCAATTTTCGTGTGTTATAGTCCATAGATTTTTTGGTGATCCGAAATTCCGACCTCATTTTTACCAAAATTTTACCTAGATGTCTGTTAAGACATTACCTATGGAGCCAGTTGACCGTCACAGCCAAAATGGCCAATATTCAAGGTCAAACGAGCCCTAGAGCAGGTAAACCCCCTATTTTGCCAATTTTCATGTTCTATAGGTTACCATCTTTTTTGGTGATCTACAATTCCAACCTAAGTTTTGCCAAAATTTTACCTAGACATCCGTTAAGACATTATCTATGGAGCTAGTTGGCCCTAACAGCCAGAATGACCTATTTTTAAGGTCAAATAAGCCATAGAGAAGATGAACCCCCCATTTAACCAATTTTTGTGTGCTATAAGTCACCATTTTTTTTGTTGATAAAGCATTTCGAGCTCATTTTTGCCAAAATTTTACCTGGATATCCGTTAAGACATTACCTATGGAGCCAGTTAGCCCTCACGGCTAGAATGACCCATTTTCAAGGTCAAACAATCCCTAAAGAAGGTAAACCCCCCATTTTACCCATTTTCGTGTGCTATAGTCCACAAATTGTTTGATTAACCAGAATTCTGACCTCATTTTTGCCAAAATTATACCTTAACGTTTGTTAAGACTTTATTTGTGGAGCCATTTGGCCCTCTCAGCCAAAATGTCCCATATTGAACGTCAAACGAGCCTTAGAGCAGGTAAACCCCCCATTTTGCAAATTTTCATATGCTATAGGTCACCATCTTTTTTGGTGATCCAGAATTCCTACCTCATTTTTTCTAAAATTCTACCGGGACGTCCGTTAAGACATTACCTAGGGAGCAAGTTGGCACTGACGGCCAGAATGGCCCATTGTCAAGGTCAAACGAGCCCTAGAGCAGGTAAACCCCCAATTTAACTGATTTTCGTTTGCTATAGTCCACAGATTTTTTGGCGATCCACAATTTCGACCTCATTTTTGCCAAAATTATACCTGGATGTTTGGTAAGACCTTATCTATGGATCCAGTTGCCACTCACGGCCAAAGTGGCCCACTTTCAAGGTAAAACGAGCCTTAGAGCAGGTAAACCCCTCATTTTACCGATTTTCGTGTGCTATAGTACCCAGATTTTTTAGTGATCCAAAATTCCGACCTCATTTTTGCAAAAATTATAAATGAACGTCCGTTAAGACCTTATCTATGGAGATAATTGACCCTCATGGTAAAAATGGCCCATTTTCAAGGTCGAACGAGTCCTAGAGCAGGTAAACCCCCCATTTTACCAAATTTTGTATGCTATAGGTCACTATCTTTTTTGGTGATAAAGAATTCCGACCTTATTTTTGCCAAAATTTTACCTAGACGTCCGTTAAGACCTTACCTATGTATCCATTTGGCCCTCACGGTCACAATGACCCATTTGCAAGGTCAAACGAGCCCTAGAGAAGGTAAACTCCCCATTTTACCAATTTTTGTATGCTATAGTCCAAAGATTTTTTTGTTATCCATAACTCTGACCACATTTTTGCCAAAATAATACCTGGCCGTCCTTTAAGACCTTATCTATTGAGCCAGTTGACCCTCACAGCCAAAATTGCCCATTTTCAAGGTCAAACGGGCACTAGAGCAGGTAAACCACCCATTTTACCGATTTTTGTATGCTATAGGTCACCATAGTTTTTGGTGATCCAAAAATTTGACCTCATCTTTTACAAAATTTTACCTAGACGTCAGTTAGGATCGTATATTTGGAGCTAGTTGTTCTTCACGGCTAAAATGGCCCATTTTCAAGGTCAAACGAGCCCTAGAGCAGGTAAATCCTCCATTTTGCCAATTTTTGTGTGCTATAGGTCACCATCTTTTATGGTGATATAGAATTCCGACATCATTTTTGCCAAAATTTTACTTGGACATCCTTTAAGACCTTACCTATGAATCCAGTTGGCCCCCACGACCAGAATGGCCCATTTTCAAGGTCAAACGAGCCCTAAAGAAGGTAAACCCCCCATTTTACCAATTTTTGTGTGCTATAATCCACAGATTTTTTGGTTATCCAGAATTTCGACCTCATTTTTGCCAAAATTATACCTAGACGTCCGTTAAGACCTTATCTATATGAGCCAGTTGTCCCTAACGACCAAAATGACCCATTTTCAAGGTCAAACGAACCCTAGAGCAGGTAAACCCCTCATTTTGCCGATTTTTGTGCCTATATGTCACCATCTTTTTTGGTGATCCAGAATTCCGACATCATTTTTGCCAATATTTAACTTTCACGCCCATTAAGACCTTATCTATGGAGCCAGTTGGCTCTCACAGCCAGAATGGCCCATTTCCAAGGTCAAACAATACCTAGTTGAGGTAAATCCCCCATTTTACCAATTTTTGTGTGCTATAGTGGATGGATTTTTCGGTGAACCAGAATTTCGACCTCATTTTTGCCAAAATTTTACCTGGACGTCCGTTAAGACATAATCTACGGAGCCAGTTGGCCCTCACGTCCAAAAAGGCCCATTTTCAAGGTCAAACAAGACCTAGAGGAAGTAAACCCCCTATTTTACCAATTTTCATAGGCTATAGTCCACACATTTTTTGGTGATCCAAAATTCCAACCTTATTTTTTGAAAAAATTATACTTGGACGTCCGTTAAGACCTTACCTAAGGAGCCAGTTGGCCCTCAACGCCAGAATGACCCATTTTCAAAGTCAAACGTGACATAGAGCAGGTAAACCCCCTATTTTATCGATTTTCGTGTGCTATGGTCCACAGATTTTTGGTGATTCACAATTCCGACCTAATTTTTGCTAAAATTATTCCTAGACGTCCGTTAAGACCTTATCTATGGAGCCAGTTGGCCCTAACAGCCAAAATGGCCCATTTTCAAGGTCAAATGAGCCATAGAGCAGGTAAACCCCCATCTGGCCGATTTTCGTGTGCTATAGTTCACTATCTTTTTTGGTGATCCTGAATTAGGACCCTATTTTTGCCAAACTTTTACCTTGACATCCGTTAAGAACTTACCTATGGAACCAGTTGATCCTCACGGCCAGAATGCCCCATTTTCAAGGTCAAATGATCCCTAGAGTAGGTAAACCCCCATTTTACCGATTTTTGTGTGCTATAGTCCACAGATTTTTTGGTAATCCAGAAGTCCGACCTCATTTTTGCCAAAATTTTACCTGAACATCCGTTAAGCCCTTATCTGTGGAGCCAATTGGCCCTCACGGACAAAATGACCCATTTTCAAGGTCAAATGAGCCCTAGAGCAGGTAAAGCCCTCATTTTATCAATTTTCGTGTGCTATAGTCCACAAAATTTTTGGTGATTAGAAATTCCAACCTCATTTTTGCCAAAATTTTACTTGGAGGTCCGTTAAGACGTTACATATGTGGCCAGTTTACCCTCACGTCCAAAATGGCCCATTTTCAAGGCCAAATGAGCCCTAGAGTAGGTAAACCACAATATTTTACCAATTTTAGTGTGCTATAGTCCCCATCTTTTTTGGTGATTCAGAATTCTGACCTCATTTTTGCCAAAATTTAACCGGGAGGTCTGTTAAGACCATACCTATTGAGCCAGTTGGCCCTCATGGCTAGAATGGCCTATTTTCAAGGTCAAACGACACCTAGAAAAAGTAAACCCCCCATTTTACCGATTTTCGTGTGCTATAGTCCATAAATTTTTTGCTAATCCAGAATTACGATCTAATTTTTGCTAAAGTTATACCTGCACGTCCATTAAGACCTTATATATGGAGCCAGTTAGCCCTCACGGCTAAAATGGCCCATTTTCAAGGTAAAGTGAACCCTAGAGCAGGTAAACCCCCATTTGGCTGATTTTCGTGTGCTATATAGTTCACCATCTTTTTTGTTGATCTAGAATTCCGACCTTATTTTTGCCAAAATTAAACATGGACGTCCGTTGAGACCTTACCTATGGAGCCAGTTGGCCCTCACAGCCAGAATAGCCTATTTTCAAGGTCAAACGAGACCTACAAGAGGGAAACCCCCCATTTTACCGATTTTCGTGTGCTATAGTCCATAGATTTTTTGGTGATCCAAAATTCCGATCTCATATTTGCCAAAATTTTACCTAGACGTCTGTTAAGACCATATCTATAGAGCCAGTTGTCCCTCCCGGCCAAAATGGCCCATTTTCAAGATCAAACAAGCCCTAGAGTAGGTAAACCCCCCATTTTACTGATTTTCGTGTGCTTATAGTTCACCATTTTTTTTGGTGATCCAGAATTCCGACATCATTTTTACCAAAATTTTACCTGGATATTTGTTAAGACCTTATCTATGGAGCCAATTGGCCCTCACGGCCAAAATGACACATTTTCAAGGTCAAACAAGCCCTAAAGTAGGTAAACCTTCCATTTTACTGATTTTCGTGTGCTATAGTTCACCATCTTTTTTGGTGATCCAGAATTCCGACCTCATTCTTACATAAATTTTACCTGGACGTCTGTTAAGACCTTACCTATAGGGACAGTTGGCCCTCACGGCCAAAACGATCCATTTTCAATGTCAAACGAGCCCTAGAGTAGGTAAACCCCACTCTTTTGCTGATTTTCGTGTGCCATAAGTCAACATCTTTTTGGTTATCCAGAATTTCGACCTTATTTTTGCCAAAATTTTACCTTAATGTCCGTTAAGACCTTACCTATGGAGCCAGTTTGCCCTCACGTCCAGAATGGCCTATTTTCAAGGTCTAATGAGCCCTAGAGCAGGTAAACCCCCTATTTTATCGATTTTTGTGTGCTATATTCTACGGATTTTTGGTGATCCATAATTCTGACCTACTTTTTGCTAAAATTATACCTGTACGTTCGTTAAGACCTTATTTATGGAGTCAGTTGGTCCTCATGGCCAAAATGGCCCATTTTCAAGTTCAAACGAGCCCTAGGCATGTAAATCTCCCATTTATCGATTTTTGTTTGCTATAGTCCACGGATTTTTTGGTGATCCAGATTTTCGACCTCAGTTTTGCCAAAATTTTACCTGGTTGTTTGTTAAGATCTTATCTATGGAGCCAGTTGGCCCTCACGGCGAAAATGGCCGATTTTCAGTGTCAAACGAGCCCTAGAGTAGGTAAACCCCTCATTTTACTTTTTTCGTTTGCTATAGTACTCGGATTTTTTGGTGATCCAGAATTTTGGCCTTATTTTTGCCAAAATTTTACCTGGATGTTCGTTAAGACATTATTTATGGAGCCAGTTTGTTCTCACGGCCAAAATGGCCCATTTTCAAGGTTAAACGAGACCTAGAGGAGGTAACCCCTCATTTTACTGATTTTCGTGTGCTATATTCTACACATTTTTTGGTGATCCAAAATTTTGACCTTATTTTTGCCAAAATTATACCTGGACGTCCGTTAAGACCTTACCTATGGAGCCAGTTGGCCCCCATAGCCAGAATGGCCCATTTTCAAGGTCAAACGAGACCTAGAGCAGGTAAACCCCCAATTTTACCGATTTTCATGTGCTATAGTACACACATTTTTTGGTGATCCAGAATTCCGACCTAATTTGTGCTAAACTTATACCTGGACGTCCATTAAGACCTAATCTATGGAGCAAGTTGGCCCTCACAGTGAAAATTGCCCATTTTCAAGGTTAAATACGCCCTAGAGCAGGTAAACCCCCATTTGGCCGATTTTTGTGTGCTATAGTTCACCATCTTTTTTGGTGATCTAGAATTCCGATCTCATTTTTGCCAAAATTTTACCTGGACGTCCGTAAAGACATTACCTATGGAGACAGTTGACCCTCAGAGCTAGAATGCTCCATTTTCAAGGTCAAACAAGCCCTAGAGTAGGTAATCCCCCATTTTACCGATTTTTGTGTGCTATAGTTCACGAATTTTTTGGTGATCCAAAATTCCGACCTAATTTGTGTAAAAATTATACCTAGACGTCCGTTAAGACATTATCTATGGAGCCAGTTGGTCCTCAAGGCCAAAATGGCCCATTTTTAAGGTCAAATAAGCCCTAGAGCAGGTAAACCCCCATTTGGCCGATTTTCGTGTGCTATAGTCTACACATTTTTTGGTGATCCGAAATTCTAACCTCATTTTTGCCAAAATTATACTTGGACGTCCGTAAAGACATTACCTATGGACCTAGTTGGCCCTCACGGCCAGAATGACCTATTTTCAAGGTCAAACGACACCTAGAGAAGGTCAACCCCCCATTTTACCGATTTTCGTGTGCTATAGTTCACCAATTTTTTGGTGATCCAAAATTCTGACCTAATTTCTGCAAAAATTATACCTAGACGTTCGTTAAGACCTTATATATGAAGCCAATTAGCTCTCACAGCCAAAATGGCCCATTTTCAAGGTCAAACGAGCCCTAGAGGAGGTAAACCACACATTTTGCTGACCTAATTTGTGCAAAAATTATACTTGGACATCCGTTAAGACCTTATCTATGGAGCCAGTTTGCCCTCACGGCCAAAATGGCCCATTTTCAAGGTCAAATAAGCCCTAGAGCAAGTAAATTATACCTTGACGTCCGTTAAGACCTTACCTATGGAGCCACTTGACCCTTACGGCCAGAATTCCCCATTTTCAAGGTTAAACAAGCCCTAGAGTAGGTAAACCCCCATTTTACCAATTTTTGTGTGCTATAGTCCACATAGTTTTTGGTAATCCAGAATTCTGACCTCATTTTTGCCAAAATTATACCTGGACGTCCGTTAGGACCATATATATTGACCTAGTTGACCCTCATAGCCAAAATTGCCTATTTTCAAGATCAAACGAGCCCTAGGGGAGGTAAACCACATATTTTGCTGACCTAATTTGTGCAAAAATTATACTTGGACGTTCGTTAAGACCTTATCTATAGGGCCAGTTGGCCCTCACGGCCAAAATGGCCCATTTTCAAGGTCAAATAAGCCCTAGAGCAAGTAAATTATACCTTGACGTCCGTTAAGACCTTACCTATGGAGCCACTTGACCCTTACGGCCAGAATTCCCCATTTTCAAGGTTAAACAAGCCCTAGAGTAGGTAAACCCCCATTTTACCAATTTTTGTGTGCTATAGTCCACATAGTTTTTGGTAATCCAGAATTCTGACCTCATTTTTGCCAAAATTATACCTGGACGTCCGTTAGGACCATATATATTGACCTAGTTGACCCTCATAGCCAAAATTGCCTATTTTCAAGATCAAACGAGCCCTAGGGGAGGTAAACCACATATTTTGCTGACCTAATTTGTGCAAAAATTATACTTGGACGTTCGTTAAGACCTTATCTATAGGGCCAGTTGGCCCTCACGGCCAAAATGGCCCATTTTCAAGGTCAAATAAGCCCTAGAGCAAGTAAATTATACCTTGACGTCCGTTAAGACCTTACCTATGGAGCCAC
>JAJONT010023870.1:0-24541 GCA_029582345.1 Solanum oplocense x Solanum tuberosum | reverse complement strand
ATCTAAGGTATTACGAAATCACTGGTTAGACACATTGATTGAGATCTCTAAGACTATTTTGGCTTGAGAACGCAAAACGAAGTTGGGTAAGACTAGTTAGTACGGATTTGTTAAAATTAGTCATTGGATTAGAACTAGAGACAGTCTAATCCAACTAATTTCTCATTTAAGGTTATAAATTACGGATAGTCTATCAACTCAAGTTGTGTTTGGTATTTTATTGGTAAGGGTCTTGGAGTTCAAGAGAATCCAAGGGACATACATTTGATAGTTTGAGAGAATATTGAATGCAGACTAGACCAAATGTTATGCATATGACGACCAATTTGGAATTAGTTATTTTTTAATATTGTGTTGAAACCCCATCGCATTGTACACGCCCCCTAGTAGTCTACAATCTTGGTAAAAATTGAGCCACAATTTGGGTTCAAACTTCAAGTCATGATGAAAAATCTATCCTCCCTTAGTCTCCTAAGTTGGTTGGTCCTTTGCTATGGTGTTTGCGACCCATTAGAGGTGATTTCCATTGGAGGCAACTTTCTCTGTGAACACATACCTTTTTTTAATTAGCTCAACCTAGAGTAGGGAACTGATAGTTGTCGGTATGATGTCAACCTCCACACCATGCATAAGCACATAATATAAGTTGGGGTATTTATCCACTGGACCACGAATGCCTATCATCTCTTGTCATACCTGATATGGGGTCTAGAACTCAATGACAACTTTTGGGAATAATTCTCATGGTGAATTAACAAGATGTATTCAGTTATTCATAATTAGCTGCTAGACAATGTTCGAGAATTCCTCCCCTAGGCCAACTATATTAAACCTCTTTTCCGACTTGAATATCCCGTTTGTCTTGGAGAAAGTGTACCTCTTCTTCATCCCCCTGATTCCAAAAATGATGCAGTTTTCCTCATATAGTTTTCTGGGGATCCTTGTTTTTCGTTTTGCTTTAGGAGGAGGAGCAGGACTCGCGTTTATGCTTACTAGATTCATGATCTACAAGAAGAACTATGAGGCAACACTAAAAACTACATATTATTGGTATTTTTATTACGAAATAAAATAAAACACTAAAAGAACACACTAGCATCGACATTTGACCGGCGGTTCACAGATGCAAAATTGTACACCGCCGATGGAACCACCGGCTACCAAGATTGGAACCATTTTGAGCCAACCAGTATTTTACCAATGAAAACTTGTAGCTCGAAGGTGAAATGTCATTCCAATTAAGTGAAATGTTTAGATTCCTAACTTAACTGATGTTTCACCCACGAAATGCAGACAACATTTACTTAAACCCAATGTATCATAGAGGCCATCTCGACCAAAAAATGTTCTTTTCACTCCAACAATTCAACGAACATGTCCAACGGGTACTCAAACTTCCCAAAATGATTCACAATACAATTTAAAGTAATCTCGATGATTTCCCTTAGCAGGAATGTCACCCCATCTATCATTGGGAACCATTAAGCAATACACGAAAGACATTCAACATATTCACACCTCTCATTCGCAATTTCAACCTCACAACAAGTAATCGGTCATTCAAAGCTTTTCTACAACAATCATAGATGCTTCTCAAGCAATTTTCACAACCAGAAATTAAAGAATTTACATAATGACAAATTTACCCTTAGGAATGACGTCACCCAACCCATAGTTGGGACAATTCATGCACTACATAAACTCAAATGGATTACTCATACTTCATCCCCAACTAAACTTTTGAGTAATCTAAACAAGATTTCACATGCATTTCTACCCATTCAAGTTCAAACAAACCATATCTACTTATTTAACGCACCAAAACCCTTTTCTTAGCAACAAAAATTGAGTTCAATAACACATGGGCTATGGGAAAATCAGTTCTAGCACAAAATCATTTACTCATTTCAATATTATGAAAGCTTAAAACTTGAAAAATATAACAACAGATAGAAGATTATAGATTAGTGACTAAAACTTGAGAGCTTCAACGGAGTTCTTGAATTTTTTAACTAAAAGAGTGATAGGACCTTCAAATTTTGGGATTTAGGAATAGAGAAAGGGGTTTAAGTGAGGAAGGAAAAAGGGGAATGGTTGGTATTATAGAAGGAAAAGGGAGTTGGAAGTTGGAGTGTTGTATGGATAAGTGGGGAGAGTCATATGGGGAAGTGGAGAGTGTGGTGAATGAATGAGGAGGAAGAAGAAGGGTTTAAGACCCTTGGGGTTTTGGGAAAGGGAGATCAAAATCCAATTTGTTCTTCCATAAGTAAAAATTTAAACCTCTTAAAAAAATTGACTTTCATTGATAGGTGGTTCACTCCACCCACCTCCGAGATGTAGGTTCAACGCAGATGCTTAAATTTCTTTCCTGTGCACTTTGTTACACAGGTTACATGACCGATGGTGTACGGTTTTGAATCAGTAATCCCCCGATATGGCATAGGTTCATATTTTTTTCTTATCGGGTTACTATTTCATATCAGCATTTTATTGGCATTGTACAATTCTCAACTGGTGTTTCACCAATCTGCCGTTGATGGTTATAACGATAATTTTTCATGATTTTCCCTAGACATGTTTTCGCACCCCTTAAACTAACCAAAGACATCAAAAGTGAAGTAAATATAAATAAAAGTCACTTGGGGTTGCCTCCATAAAGTGCTTGATTTAATGTCGTTGCATGATACAAGTACCTCAAACTCAACCGATATTCATTGGTACTTCTTCTTCCCATGGACCTTCAACAAACCCATCGACAAACTCAATCATAGACACTACTCTACATTCATCAGGTGGCTTCATAGGAGTTTATAGACTAAACGTCACCTCATCTTCTCCAACTTAAAATTTGAGGTCTCCTAGATCAAAATCTACTAGTGTGCTACCCGTGACGAGAAATGGTTGGCCTAAAATTATAGGCACCTTAATATCCACGTTGCGATCTAGAATTTCAAAAGTTGTCCAAAAGAATGAATTTATCAACTTTGACTAATATGTCAAATAGTATACCCACTGCTGACTTCTTAGTAGAGTGATCCGCTATTAAAAACTTCATTGGAGTGAGCTTGGGATTGTTGAGACCCAATTTCTTGAAAATTACAAAGGACATCAAGTTGATATTGTCGAACTTGTGCACCGCAATGGTGCACATAATAGTAGCAGGAATGTCACCCCATCTATCATTGGGAACCATTAAGTAATACACGAAAGATATTTAACATATTCACACCTCTCATTCGCAATTTCAACCTCACCACAAGTAATCGGTCATTCAAAGCTTTTCTACAACAATAATAGATGCTTCTCAAGCAATTTTCACAACCAGAAATTAAAGAATTTACGTAATGACAAATTTACCCTTAGGAATGACAACACCCAACCCATCATTGGGACAATTCATGCACTATATAAAATCAAATGGATTATTCAAACTTCATCCCCAGTTAAAAATTTGAGTAATCTAAACAAGATTTCACATGCATTTCTACCCATTCAAGTTCAAACAAACAAGATCTACTCATTAATACCACTAAAACCCTTTCTTAGCAACAAAATTTGAGTGCAATAACACATGGGCTATGGGAAAATTAGTACTAGCACAAAATCATTTACTCATTTCAATATTATGAAAGCTTAAAACTTGAAAACTATAACAACAAATAGAAGATTTATAGATTAGTGACTAAAACTTGAGAGTTTCAATGGAGTTCTTGAATTTTTGAACTAAAAGAGTGATAGGACCTTGAAAACTATGGATTTAGAGATAGAGAAAGGGGTTTGAGTGAGGAAGGAAAAAGGGGAATGGTTGGTATTATAGAAGGCAAAGGGAGTTGGAAGTTGGAGTGTTGTATGGATAAGTGGGGAGAGTCATATGGGGAAGTGGAGAGTGTGGTGAATGAAGGAGGAGGAGGAAGAAGTAGGGTTTAAGATCCTTAGGGTTTTGGGAAAGTGAGATCAAAATCCAATGTGTTCTTCCATAAGTCAAAATTTAAACCTCTTAGAAAAACTTGACTTTCATTGATGGGTGGTTCACTCCACCCAGCTCCGAGATATAGGTTCAACGCAAACGCTTAAATTTCTTTTCGGTGCACTTTGTTACTGGTTACTATTTTTTTCTTATCGGGTTACTATTTCATATCAACATTTTACTGGCATTGTACAATTCTCAACTGATGTTTCACCAATCTAGCATTGATGGTTATAACGATAATTTTTCATGGTTTTCCCTAGACATCCTTTCGCACCCCTTAAACTAACCAAAGACAAAAAAAGTGAAGTAAATATAAATAAAAGACACTTGGGGTTGCCTCCATAAAGTGCTTGATTTAATGTCGTTGCATGATACAAGTACCTCAAACTCAACCGATATTCATTGGCACTTCTTCTTCCCATGGACCTTCAACAAACCTGTCGATGAACTCAATCACAGACATCACTCTACATTCATCAGGTGGCTTCATAGGAGTGCATAGACTAAATGTCACCTCATCTTCTCCAACTTAAAATTTGAGCTCTGCTAGATCAAAATCTACTATTGTGCTACCCATGGTGAGAAATGGTTGGCCTAAAATTATTTGCACCTTAATATCCACGTTGCAATCTAGAATTTCAAAAATTGACCAAAAGAATGAATTTATCAGCTTTGACTAATATGTCAAATAGTATACCATTGACTTCTTAGTAGAGTGATCCGCCATTAAAAACATCATTGCAGTGAGCTTGGGATTGTTGAGACCTAATTTCTTGAAAATCACAAAGGACATGAATTTGATATTGTCGAACTTATGCACCCCAATGGTGCACATAATAGTATCACTCTCGAATCTTTTATTTTTGAGACCAAATTGATGGACATCACATCACTACCGTAATTGAAAACTTCAATTGTACCCACATCAATCACTCTCTTCTTATTTAACAACTCTTTCATAAATTTTGAATACCCCTACGTTTGCAAGAGATCATTAACCAACAATATGTTGACGGACAAATTGTTGAATAGATCAACAATTTTTTTGAATTGATTGTCCTCTTTCTTCTAAGATAATTATCTGCTCAAGAGAATATCCATATTTTAAATCTAATCAAATTTTCCCTACTCTCGGGGTAATTGATATTGAGATAAAGTAGGATGTCAAGGCTCCCAAGATTAAGAAGAGAATGGGAACTATGGGTGTGTTTGATCGTGCCCCTGCCCCTTAATCCAAATCTTGATGTACCTATTCTCACACTTTTAGGA
This sequence comes from Solanum oplocense x Solanum tuberosum, assembly GCA_029582345.1. Taxonomy (NCBI): domain Eukaryota; kingdom Viridiplantae; phylum Streptophyta; class Magnoliopsida; order Solanales; family Solanaceae; genus Solanum; species Solanum oplocense x Solanum tuberosum. The sequence goes on along the minus strand of JAJONT010023870.1, from coordinate 19,302 downwards.
CATGCCTCTAACACAGATGAATGACTCCATAGGCCTTCCCTGCCTACCACTACCCTCAGACCAAGTTGCTTTCAAAAGCTCGCAAATATGACATATGCCAACATGAATCAAATCACTTGGGTTGCCAAAGACCTCTCATCTCTTATTAATAAATCAATAAAAAAGTGATGAAAGAAGTTGTCAATAGTGTAAAAAATATGTGCAAAAGAGCTGATGTAAAAGAGGGTGTAATGATTTCTCTATGATCTGACATGCATGCAATGAAAGGGTAAGCCTTGATGATATTTAGGGAAATGAACTTCCTTGATGAATCATTGGCTTCTCAAAGAGATATGCCAGTTCTGGTGGATGATTTACTAGGCAGCTTGGGTATCAATGTAGACCAACGTTCTGATGAAGAGGATGAGCAGCTCTAGGAGGTGCTAAAGGATTCATTGGCCACATCTCACTCTTGAGAGGGACGATCAGGATATAACTTGCATGCTAATCATGGGAGCATGACTCCGATTAGCTGACATACAGTGTTTGTTATTTACCCATTTATCTTTTGTTTCTAGGGGGACATTGCTTGTTTCTTAGTTGAGGGTGGTTTAATGTTTTGGATTTGGCTTTTCTTTTTGTACCCTTGTCGGGCTTGATTAGGGTAATGTTTTGGATGATCTTTATGTTGGCCCTCATCAGGCATATTTGATGCTTAATTTGCACCTTTGTCGGGCTTGAAAGCTTATGATGATTGTGTGTTGCTTTGATGTCAGGTTGGTCTTATACGTCAACTATTTTACACCCGCACTAACAAAATGCGCTTAGAGACCTTGCTGGTCCTTTTTTGCAAATGATCCATCAGAGAGCGATTCAATGTTGCCATTGATAATAGTAATTGGTTAAATAAAATCTAAGGGTTTTCTTTATACCACGATTCTTTCTCAAGGAGAAAATCATTTTTTATTCGTTTTTATTTACCACATTGAGTTGGCATTTCTCTTTGATAGGTTGAGAAGTGATTTTTTAAAGAGAAAAGGCCAACTTTTAGTTTTATTGAGAGTCCGTCTTGTCTCAAGCTCACACATAAATTTTGATTGGTAAGGGATTTTGAAAATTTAGAAAAAGGGAAAAAGTGCAATCGAAAACACTCTCTTGTCATTGATTTATATTCTATGTTTGACTTTTTGATGTTATAGTTTGTCAATAATAATTTATTTTAAAGAATTTTGAGAATTTCTATTTACTCATGCCTTGTGTGGTCTAATTGTAGTTTGTTCTTATATATGTATGTTGATGAGTCCACGATTTGGACTCATTTAGGGCTTTATTTAGATAGTTTAGTGTCCTCAAATGCTTATTTTGTGCCAATAACTGATGTAAAATCCTTGTTTTTTTAGATATTTTGATTGAGGAACAAAGCATGGACACTAACGAGCAAAAAGAACAAGGCAGCTGAAAGAACGAAGAAAAGAAGGCCTGTTGATTGATGAGTCCACGATATGGACTCATTTAGGGCTTTATTTTGATAGATTTAGTGTCCTCAAATGTATATTTTGTCTCAATAACTGATGAAAAGCCTTGAGCTTCAGGTATTTGGAGTTTGAGACAAAGCATGGACACTACTTGGCAAAAAGGAACAAGGCGGCTGAAAAGATGAAGAAAAGAAGGCCTGAGGATCGCCTAATGTATTAGGCGAGTCACCGAATGGCCTTAATCTCGCCCAAAGTTCCAATGTGCTGAGCCCTGAAGGAAAAGATCAAGTTGACAATGAAAGAGAGCATTAGGTGCATCGCCGAACAGTTCTGCAAAGCAACACCATATCGCCCAATGATTCAAAATGCAAAGATGGTGAAGGCAAAATCTGAAAGGCGATGAACCAGACCAAAGGGTGAATCGCCGAGTGCAGCGGCGATCCCGACTAACTGCGCCGAGTGGTCTTTCGCAACACAAATTTTTGAAAACTATAAATACCCATTTAAATTTGTAGCTTAGTATCAAGTTGTAGCGAATTATTACTGATTTTTAGAATATTTTCAGATTTAGTTCTTAGAGTTTTTGGGAGACACTGTTCTTGAGCTTGAAGGTTTTGAAGGTTTTTAACTCCAAGAAATTGCAAGTGGGTCTTGAAGAATCTTCATCCTTAATGTGTTTAAAGACATTATTTATCATACCCATTTGATGGAAACACTTTTTGGTATCGATTTCTATCTCTTTTTCATGTCTAGCTAAAACCCCAATTCTTGGGGTGTGATTATGTGAATATAGGTTAAATTTACTGTTGGGTATTGCTCATTGATAGTTTGTTTTCTGTTTAAATGTGATTTCGTTTAGTAGTTGTGTTTGAACTTAATGAAATTGTAGTTGCAAATACGATTTCATCTTCGTGTTTTTGGCTTGCTCGAGAGAGAGGTTTTAAAACTAAGACTACTAAATCGATAGCTTGTGGTTATTGGGTCGTTGTGGGTTCAGCTCAAGAGAGTGAATCCTAGAAATTTTCCCACACATTCAGCTCGAGGGAGTGAATGGGCTAAGGCGAAGGCTGTGCTTGATTGCTGCAACTTGGTGTTCGAGAGAAATCGAGTTGAATCGGGGTAAGTTGTTCAAGAAAAAATTTACCCACACTAAAGTCTAGCTTAGTCACAAATGTTCAGCGATTTACTATCAATAGCATTTACCCGATTGTTTATTTTATCCCATATTCCTATCACATCCCGAGAAACCCATTTCCCTATTTCACATCTTTATATTTTTGTTGTTTTTGTTTCTTAGTTGCATACAAACCCCCCATTGATAATTGACATTCGTGTCACCTTTAGATTTAGTATGTTTTTATTCGTAAATATTTATAGCTATGATTGATTAAAACTAAATTTTACTTTTCTATTTGATTCTCGACTACTAACCGCTCCTTGTGGGAACGATCCCAACCCTTGGTTGGGTTATATTACTACTCGCGATCGTTGGCACTTGAATTGGAATTAGTGTCCTGATACGTGAAGTCAAAATGGCGCCTCTGCCATGGAGTGGTGTTATTTGAGAATCTTTAGTTAAGTAGAATTTTCATTCTTGTTAGTTGTAGTTTTACTAATTTAACTTTTAGTTTTGTTTTGCTTGTTTGAGCTTTGAAACAGAGGAGGTGAATATGTCGAGCAGTACCCACGAGCAAATGGAGATTCCTCTATTAGAAGTAATGATGTTCAGGGATCGCATTCTAACCTTCAAACAATTGGAAGGTGAATAGATTCATGAGGAATGGACAAGGTTAAAAGAACTATTAGTTCAATGCCCAACTCATGAAATTCCCGATATAGTCCTCTTGGATTGCTTTTACAGAAGTCTTGGTCTCGGAAACAAGGCAATGGCTGACCAACTCATTCCGGGTGGTATTACACAACATCCCTATGAGAAAGCAGCCCACCTGCTTGATCACATGGCTGAAACAAGCCAAGAAGTAGAGAAGGACTTCATGTTGGCCGCACTGATGACTCAAATGGATGAGTTGGCCAAAAAGATGGTGGGGATTGAAGTCCAATGCAAAACAAAGGACATATACGTCCCTCCTCATGAGCGAAGAAGGCCCAAGGACAATGAGGGTAAACGCATAGAAGGAATGCTCTCAATCATTCTCCACAAGGTAAATGAGCATGATAGAGTGCTGGAAGAGATGTCGGAGAACATCGAAGTGATGAAACAGATGATTGGTTCTCATTCCAGATCCATTCAGCTGCTTATGAACCTTCGGGTCATGTGGTGCCTCATCTCCACCCGCCACAAAATAGGGGGTTGCCAAGTAATGCTATGGCTAACCCCAATAATGAAATATGAGTGTTGACTTGCGTCGTGCCATAACGTTAACTAAGGCAGTTCTTGGGAGGCAACCCAAGGTTTTATCTTTTTGATTTGTTATTCTAGAATAAGGATGTGTTGATTGTGCAGGTTAAGATGTGGGTATTGTTCAAAAAGTACAGGTCGGCGAACCCAAAGACCAGGAGGCGCATTGCCAACGAGGTCGGCGACTCTGACCTAGACCGCCGTTAGACTCAAGACAAATTCAAATGAGAGTCTGTAAAACTCGGCGAGCCAGTGAAATTATTGGCGAGTCGCCGAATAGGTCAGCGATGCCAATTTAGTCTACCATTTGGACCCTCAATATGACTGAAGCCCCTATACAATTTGGCGAGGCAAGGGATTGTTTCGCGAGTCGCCGAATGGGTCGGCGATCACGACTAATGTCGCCGAATGGGTGCGAACTAGACGGTCTTTAAAAAGGCTTAATGGTTTAAACTTCCAACTCTTTCACTTTCCCTCACTTTTAATCTTCCAAATCTCGCACCTATTTAGTATTTTGAATATTTTTGCATTTCCTAAGTGTTGTATTCGTTGACTTGTGCTCGGAGTTGGAAAACTTTGCCTCCTAGCATTTCAAATTTTGTACTGTTCGGCAAAAGAGGTTAGTTTTCCGAACCACATGTTAATTTTTATCGCATTTTGTACTCATTTGCAAATGATCTTATCTTAGTGATATATGCTGGGCTTCTCTGATAGGATTAGAATGTTTGATTGCCGATTATAATTTGATAATCTTGCCCATATTGTTTTGATCATCGAATGCCCATAAATTTGTGCCTTAAAATAAATTCAATTTTGTGGGGTCATGCTTGCATGTTGGTTAGATTGGTTGGGTGAAGTCTGAGTAGTCCGTATTTGTGCTAAATGGCGGAAATTGCACAATGATAGAGTGGGTGAAACCATTCTTAAGGGCAAAAGTCGTCAAATGGCCAAATTTGGCAAAACCGGGAGAAATCTGAGTATCCCAGGGTGATGGATGTTATGGGTCTGAACTTCATTTAACTAGTGCATGCTTTGATTTTGTTTTCGGGGGTTGCGTGGTTAAACTCGAGAAGTTGGGTTAAAAATAGGCACGTTGGGCCGTTTGGTGAGCTGGGTCGAGCTTGCCGAACCACTCGGCGGTTCGCCTACTGTCCCCATCTCGCCTTTAATTTCATGCTTTATTTGATGATTGACTCTGTAACTTTTGGCGAGACGCTAGAGGTCGCCGAAAGCACTCGGCGACTCGCCAAAAGTCTTCTTTATCGCCCTTTGTCTGCACCCCTTAGCCATTTGGCACTGGACCTTTCGCGGGTTTTTCCCTTGCTCGTCAAAAGCTATTGGCGATTCACCGGAAGGGACTTCCCATTGCAAACTTGCTGAGAATTTTAAGCCAATCCCTTCGGCGAGTCTGTTTTAGCTCACCAAAGAGATTCGACGACTCGCCAAATTGATCGGCGAGTATGTCTACAGTTAAGTTTTTGTGCTTTGATGCGAATATTTACTAAATTTTCTCTAATATTTTGCAGATATGGTGAGAACAAATCTAGATAGGCCACCCTAGAAGAAAGCACGGGGTATTACTATAAACGAAGGGGGATTAAATCCACCAAAGAAGAGAAGGCAAGAACTCCTACCGGGAGACAAAGGCAAAAGAAAGAAGCACACTTCTGAGAGAGTTCCCTCAGCTGTCACTCCTACTGCACCAGAATTAGTGCCAGCTCAGGCACCCCTGTAACCCCTGTGCTCCCTGTCGTTCCTCCTCCTAGGCTTCTGAACAGATTGAAAGGATATGGTTTACGAACTATCCTCAAGGAGAAGTTACTTTTGACAGTAGGCTTGGAGGGGAATCATCCATAATTGAGAAAGACCCTCCACTTCCACAGATTCGAGCAGTTCACCCAGCCTCGAGGCCCCTATATTCCCTCATGGGTCCGCGAGTTTTACACAGCTTATGGTGATCTGGTTCCTAAGAGTAAGAAGAAGGCAAGTGAGTTCAGACCGGTTAAAGCGATAATGGTCCGAGGCAAGGAGGTCGGGTGCAGCAGTGAGTACATTAACACTGTAATGGGTAGAGATCTGCACTCCACACACCCTTATGATGGATTTCCTGTTGCTTAATCCTTGGATGATTTGAAGGGGTGCCTGGCACCCCTCATTTCAGACACCACCCTGAGGTGGATCTAGGCGGGAGGTCCAATTGAGAAAAGGGATTTGAGTGTCGCTGCGCGTTATTGGTTTGGATTTATCAGCAGCTCCATCATGCCCTCCCAAAATAAGTCAGTTCTCCGTCTTCCTAAGGCAGCCTGTCTGGGATCGATTATTTCTAGGAAGAGCATTAATGTGGGGAATATTATTGAGCAAGAAATGGCCATGAGGGCCAAGCAGAGTCAGACCTCACTGCCGTTCCTAGTACTGATCACAGAACTATGCCGGCGGCAGGAGTGCCCCGAAATGATACGAGGGATATTGAGATTACCCCTTCTTTCTCCACTGATATTCGACATATTGAGGCTGAGTACACTAGAGAGGAGGCTGACAGGATGAGAGCAGCCCTGCCAATTACTTCTCCAGAGGTGGATATCGATTTTATACCTGCATAGGCGTCTTTGCCTACTTCGTCCTCCGGGCCTTTAGGTACTTCTGCTCATTCTTTTTCCTCACATGCCCCAGGTACATCCTCTTCCTCCCAGCAGATCAAGATTACTGAAGCAATGATCCTGAAGATGGGGCATCTAGCTGACGTGAGAGCTACCATATTGGAGAGAGATATCCCATTAATGATTGAGGCTATGATTCTAGCTGCTCTGACCCCTCTGTAGACTTTTATTGACACTATCACTACAAGAGTTGAGGCTTGTGAGAGAAGACAGGGGGCGACCTCCGAGGTTTCGACTTTGAAAGTTGAGGTAGCAGATTTGAGGAAGGACGTAGACTATTTGAAGTCTACCGACTTCACTTTATTGATCCAAGCTGCAGATGACATGGATGCTTCTGAGACCTCAGGGATTCCTCTAGATACTACCGTCGATGCACACCGAGATGAGCTTGCAGTTAGGGAGTCGGATGCTGAAATCGAGGAGGAGCAGATTGGGGAACATGAGGAGAACATATTCAGAGATTTGGTAGATCTTGCAGGGATGGTTGTGCAGACATCACCGGCAAAGACCTCTATGGCTGTCTCTAGTGGAGTTGTTGCTTATGAGGTGATTCCGGGCACAGATGCCCAAGTCCAGACTGCTGCACCGGGCACTGAGGCCCAGACAGATGGAGAGGCTGCATAGACAGGATCACTTCTTTATCTCCCTCTCTATCTTACTTTCTTTCACTTTTTGGATACTTTACTTCATTTGCATTTGAGGAGAAATGATTTTTTTTTGTGGTGGGGTGAGGCCCACCTTTTGTGTGAATATTCATGTTCGATGTTTTGTTTATATATTTAGGTCGTTATGATTACAATTGTGTTTTGCACTGCTTTTAGCGAATGTTTGAGCTTGTGGCTCATTGTGCTTTAATTATAAATGATTTTAAACCCTTCCAAAATTTTTGCCCACTCTTGTATGAACTTGAATGTGGCTGTTCTTGACCAAATTTGAGTCTCGGTTTTGATCAATATCGATGACTGAAATAGTGCTCATAATTGAACGAACATGAATGTGTGGCTACGATGATACCAAGTGAAGTTACATAGACAATATGTGAACTCTTTGCATCTCTTTACGACTAGCCAATTATCGAATCAAGTCTCTTGTGATGAAAATTACACACTAGCGAAAGCGTGAAGTCTCGTTTGACTTTGGTGTCAATGCCTTGTGTGATGAGATTACCGTGAACCATGCATGATGACACCTAGAATTTGCTCCGTTGGTCCGGTCGACTAAGTAAGGCTATATCTTGATATGATCTGAGGCAACTTCGAAGAGTGTGAGCCAATTTGACATATACCTCTTTTGTGGCCTACCTTGTGAGTGTGTGAACCTCTTTTGAACACCCTTTGAGCCTTACCTTTCTTTGAAAGAAACTTGATGAAAACATGACCCTTCTTAAATCCACTACCTATAATCCTCTTGATTTGTGGTTGATTAAATAGCTAACTTAGGCCAAAAGCCTAAGTTGGGGGTGTGGTAATAAGAGAGGGCAAGTCAAGAAGTGCAAGAAAAGTCTCCTTTAACCCATGGTGTTGAGAAAAATGGAAGCCCTCCATACAAAAAAAAAAGAAGAGAAAAGAAAAGAATAAAAAAAAAGTCATGGAATAAAGTTATGAAATTACAAAAGAAATGGGGTTTCTGAACAATCCATGGAAAGTGAATAATGGGATGACTTATGAACACTAAAGAGAATGATGATATAAGAGTAAAGGAAGTGTTGTGAGCACCACATTTCATGAGTATGAAAGTCACTGAGCCTAAATGACCATACCTTTGCACTCAGCCCCATTATAAGCCTTGAAAATACCTTTTTGATCTTGAGTGAGCTGAAGCAATTGTCAATTGGAAAATACGGGCAAACCTATGGGTGAAAGCATGCATTGTGTTCTTCTTTGTGAGTGTGAGTGTTGATCTTGATTCCAGGGCTTTAAATGATTAAACCATTGTGTGTGAATATGGAATCATTCTTTGTGTGAGGGAATTTGAATACCTTAGTTGAGCTGGAACTTGCATTTGAAGCAAGTATTGTGAGCTGGAGAATCTTTGATAATGGTGTGTCACAACTTGAGTCTTTGAGTACATAATTGATCCTTGTATGAGTAAGTTGAGTCTTGTGTGTACATTCATGATTGAGTCTTGTGTAGCACTGTTTGAGATATCCTTGTTTGGGTGTAATGGATATTAGCTTAATTTTAAGAGTGCATGTTTTCATTTTGTTTTCGGGGACTGTAGGGTAGAATTTGGGAAGTTGGGTTGAAAGTAGACACATTGGGTCGTTTGGCGAGCTGGGTCGAGCTCGCCGAACCATTTGGCGGTTCACCGAAGTTCCCCTTTTCGCCTTTAATTTCATGCTAAATTGTGAAAAAGGTTCTGTAACTTTCGGTGAGAAGTCTGAGTTCGCCGAGTGCACTCGATGACTCACCGAAGGTCTTCCTTTATCGGCCTTTGTCTGCGCCCCTAATCCTTAAAAGCACTGTAACTTTTGGTGAGCTAATCCTTGCTCACCGAATGCTTTTGGAAATTTACTGAAGGGTCCTTCCCATCGCCGACATGCCATTTTCCTGAGAACCTTTTGAGCCAATCCTTTCGGCGAGCCTGATCTAGCTCGCCAAAGAGATTCGGTGACTCACCGACCAATTAGGCGAGTTTGTCTGCAATTGCTTTTCTGTGCTTTTGCTTGAATTATTTCTAGCTCTTTTTGATGTTTTTACAGACATGGTTAGACCAAAAGTTGCTGGTAGGGACATGCCGCCCTGCTAAAGGTATAAAAATCAATGAGGATGCAACTGCATCTAGGTCCAAGGCCACCAAACTTCCTACAACTGGTGGGAAGAGAAAGGGAAAAGGGAAGGCACCTGCATCATCGGAGGCCAGCTCTGACAATGACGGTATCTACGCTGCTCACCTCACCACTTCTGAAAGTGAGGGTGAGCACCAAGAGCATCAGACTGCAGCTTCTGAGCCTGAAGATGATGAACTAGTAGCAGCACAGAGGGTAAAGCTGTGATTTCAAAGGATGAATGATCCATCTAGGATCATGACTCCTCAGGTCACCATTATTCCTCCTCCTGCTCCAGCACATGTCGTGGTCCTAGCACCACCAGTACAGGGTCCTCCTCCTAATTCTATGAACAAACTGAAGACCGAGGGGCTAAGGACCATTATCGAGGAGAAGCGTCTATCTATTGATGGAGTTATTGATAGGTACCCAGAGATAATGAGTTGCCTAAAGTAGCACAACTTCCAACTCTTCATAAAGCCCTGTGGCCCTTACATCCCTAATTGGGTCCGGGAGTTCTACGCTGCTTATGGAGCCTTGGTACCACATACAAAGAAGCAGACAACTACATTCAAGCCAGTTGACTATGTAGTTGTCCAGGGAAAGAAGGTCAAGTGTGATAGTGAGACTATTAATGTTGTCCTTGAATGTCATAATGATATTGATGACGATTGCCAACACATGATCCGGACAACTACATTAGAAAATATGAAGAAGTAGTTGTCCCCGATCATATCATATGATACCCCCAAATGGCTTGAAGTTGGAGCACTTATTGAGAAGAAGGATCTAAACATAGCTGCAAGGTTCTGGTATGGCTTCATCAACAGTAACATTATGCCATCCCAGAACAAGTCGATTTTCCTCCATGCCAAAGCAGCCTGTCTAGGGTGCATCATTGATGAGACAAGGATAAATCTAGGGATGATTATGGGACAAGAGATGGTCATGAGGGCCAAGCAGTGCCAGACTTCCCTCCCATTTCCGGTGTTGAGTATTGAGCTTTGCAGACGAGCTCGGGTCCGTAGAGATGAGAAGAAAGATATGGAAGTGATTCCCACATCTTCTACTGATATCCGGAGAATCGGGGTGGAGTATTTAAAAGACGAGGCAGAGAAGAAGAAGATAGCCCCGGTGGACTCTTCCTTGGTTGTGGACACAGACACATTACTTGCAGAGGCACATTTTCCTACTCTGTCCCCTGGGCCTTTAAGTACTTCTAGTGTTGTTCCTTCTGACACCCCTAGTTCCTCTGTTGCTACATTGCCTCCCAGAGCTACTGTTGTTACTGTTTCCCGGCTCCCGCTCACTCAGGCTACATTATTCCGGATAGGGATACTAGCCCATTCTGCCGATCGTTGTGCTGCCAGACTTGAGGCCTCCATTCCGGGCATGATTCAACCAGTCCTTGCTGATGGTGTGACAACATTGAGTGCTACCATTGATGCCCTTGCGGCTAGGAAAGAGGTGTGTGAGCATGGTAAGGGGCCACCGAGAAGGTGACGACTCAAAAAGCCACCATTGTTGCACTGAGGAGATATGTGGACCAGTTGAAGTCCATCGACATGTCCATGATCTTTGGGACGGTGGAGATCCCAGATGTGCCAGTCGAGCCAGATATGCCTCCGACTACCACCGGAGATGATGTTAGAGTTGAGGAGGTAGCTGATCCTAAGTCCGAGGATGAGATGGATAAGGAGATGCTTGGGGTTGCTGAGAAGGCTTCTTACGAGGGCCATATGGATATTGAGGAGGCCATGGTAGATGCGGATGTGCAGGCTTCTTTGGCAGATACACCCTTAGCTGATCCTAGTGGAGCTGGTGGTACTGTTGATGTGGCTCCGGGTACTGATGCCCAGGTTCAGAGCACTACTCCGAGCGCTGATGCCCAGACAGATAGAGCGACTGTTTAGATAGGATCCCTCTTTACCTCCCTCTCTGCCTTGTTTATTTGACTTTTGGATATTTGACTTTTGGATATTTTATTACTTGCATTTAAGGACGAATAGCTTTTGTTTTGTGGTGGGGTGATGCCCACCTTTTGTGACTATTATTCTATCTGTATATTTGGGTTTTTGTGCTATTGATTGTGTTTAGCACTGTATTTTGTGGATGATTGAGCTTGTGGCTCCTTGTTTTAATTGTAAATGATTTTTGGACCCTTTCAAAAAAATTTGTGTGCCACCTCTTGTTTGTGTTTGAATGTGGTTGTTCTCTTATAAATTTGAGTATTGGTCTTGATCAATATCGATGACTTGAATAGTGCGCATAATCAAACATAAATGACTGTGCAGCTACGATGTTGCCAAATGAAGTTGCATAGGCAATATGTGAACTTTTTGCATCTCGTTGTGACTAGCCAATTATCAAATTGAGTCTGTTGTGATGAGCAGTGTACACTAGCGAAAGTGTGGAGTCTTGTTTGACATTGGTGTCAATGTCTTGTGTGTGATGAGCTTACCGTGAACCATGTGTTATGACACCTAGAATTTTCCCCGTTGGTCTGGTTGACTAAGTGATGCAATCTCTTAAAATGATCTTAGGCAACTTTGAAGAGCGTGAAACAATTTAACATTATACCTCTTTTGTGGCCAACCTTGGGAGTGTGTGATCCTTGCTTGAACATCCTTTGAGCCTTACCTTTTTCTTGGAAGAAACTTGATGAAAATTGTGACCTTTCTTTATCCCTTTACCCTTAATCCTCATGATTTGTGGTTTGTTTGAATAGCCAACTTAGGCCAAAAGCCTAAGTTGGGGGTGTGGTGAAAAGAGAAGGTAAATCAAAAAGTGCAAAGAAGTTCCCTTTTACCCATAGTTTTGAGAAAGATGGAACCCCTCCATACGAAAAAAAAGAGAAGAAAATAATGAAAAATTTGTGGAATAAAGTTGTGAAAATGCAAAAAGAAATGGGATATCCAACAGTCCATGGAAAGTGAATAATGGGGTGACTTTTGAGCATGAATGAGAATGATGAAAGAAAGGGAAGGTAGTGTTGTTCACACAATATTTCATGAGAATAGTAGCCACTGAGCCTAAATGACCATACCTTTACACTCAACTCGGTTACAAGCCTTCAAAATACCATTTTGATCTTGAGTGAGCTGAAACAAGTGTTGATTATAAAAATAAGGGTAAACCTATGGGTGGAGTGATGCATGTGTTCATCTTTGTGAGTGTGAGTGTTGATTGTGATTCCGGAGCTATAAATTGTTGAACCATTGTGTGTGAATATGGAATCATTCTTTGTGTGAGGGAATTTGAGTACCTCTGTTGAGCTTGAACTTGCATTTGAAGCAAGTATTGTGAACTTGAGAATCTTTGATAATGGTGAGTCACAACTTGAATCTTTGAGTACACAATTCATCTTTGTATGAGTAAGTTCTGTCTTTTTGTGTGCATTCATGATTGAGTCTTGCGTAGCATTGTTTGAGACATCCTTTTTGAACTACTGAACTTGAGTTTTACTTGAGGACAAGCAAAAGTTTAAGTTGGGGGTGTTGATGAGTCCATGATTTGGACTCATTAGGGATTTATTTGGATAGATTTAGTGTCCTCAAATGCTTATTTTGTGCCAATAACTGATGTAAAATCCTTGTTTTCCAGATATTTGGATTGAGGAACAAAGCATGGACACTAACGAGCAAAAAGGAACAAGGCAGCTGAAAGAACGAAGAAAAGAAGGCCTGTTGATCGCCTAATCCACTGGGCGAATCTCTGAGTGGCTATTACCTTGCCTAAGGTTCCAGTGTGCCAAGCCCTGAAGGAAAAAACCAAGTCGGCAAGAGAAAGGAGTAGTCGGCTAGTTGTCGAATGGTTACGTGATGCAGTGATTGGATCGCCCAATGTTACAAAACTTGAAGATGATGAAGGCTAAAGAAAAAAGGCGATGGAAATGATCAAAGGGCGGAACGCCAAGTTGATCGACGATCCCGACTTACTGCGCCGAATGGCCCTTCGCAGCATATTTTTGGCGACTATAAATACATATTCAAACATTATGTTTAGTATAAAATTTTATTCTGAACATTCATTAGAGTAAATTTTTGAGTTGGAACTCTGAGTATTGAGGCAGTATTTTCCTTAGCTTTGAAGAATTGAAGTTTTCCAGTTTTGAGAAATTGGAAGTGGGTCTTTGAGATTCTTCAATTTGGACCGTTGTAAAGACGAAATTAATCTAACCTAGTTGATGAAAACACAATTTGGTAACGATTTCTATCTTTTTATGATGTCTAGCTAAAACTTCAATTCTTGGGGTGTGATTGTGTGATTATGTGATTATGAGTTGAGTTAGCTTATGGGTATTGCTAATTAATAGTTTAAATGCGGTTTAAAAGTTATTTCAATCAATAATTATGGTTTAATTTAAAGGGTTGTAGTTGCAAATGCAACTCTACCTTCGTGTTTTTGACTTGCTCGAGAGAGAGGTTTTAAAACCAAGATTATTGAATTGATGGTCTGTGAGTATTGGGCTGTCATGGGTTCAACTCAAGAGAGTGAATCCTAAACCCTTTTCCACACATTCAGCTCGATAGGGTGAATGGACTAAAGCGTAGGCTGTTCTTAATTTCTGTTTGCTGGTGTTCAAGAGAAACCAACTTGATTCGAGGTAAATTGTTCGAGAGAAAGTTTATCCCCACTAAAGTCTAGCTTATTCACTGATTTACAACTATTTACTAACAATTTTAATTACCCATTTGTCTACCTTAGCCTATAATCCAATCACATCCCAAGAACCCGTCTCATTACTTGTTAATTCGTGTTATTTGTTGCTATTGTAGTTGATAATTACAACCAAAACCCCTCTGTTATTTGACACTTGTGTCACCCTTTAATTTAAATTATGCTTTTATTCGTAAATATCTATTCCTATGATTGACTTGAACATATTCGCACTTGGCTCTTGATTCTCAAACACATACCACTCCCGGTGGGATTCGACCCCAACTCATTTAGTTGGGTTATATTACTAACTAATGATCGTTGACGCTTAGTATTGGATGAAGTGTCTTTGAAATGTTATTAATCATATGTTATGTATAACTTTCCCCAAATGTATTCCAAAAGTTTCCTCCCCTTAACATTGATCTTAGTCAATATTGTTGAGTCTGATGTCACCGCCTTATACTTCTACCAAGCATATCGTGTGATACTTGAAAACTCGCTCATGAATCTTTCATGATCTTTCAAACATAAGTAAGCCTTTTAATACTAGTTCACTAAGGGAATGAAGAAAGGCACAAGAGAATTTCTTAAGAAGGCTTTTTATTACTCAAGACTTGGAGGATTTACTTTTCTTGCTTGATGCCATTAAAAATGTGTGCCCCTCTATTTATACTACTCATTAGGGGCTAGTTGCAAATTATTAATTATGTACAAGTCCCTATTCTAGAACTCTCTACACACTAGAAGATTCCAAGGACTTTCCATGCAAATCTATTGAATTCTAAGGTCTTCTCCCTAAATTTTTAGAATATTCCACTAAATACTGTTGTTCTTCCAATATAAGCCTTCCATATGGACAACCTAATGCCACATGGTGTTTAAGTGGCATGGTGATGTGGCGGGTCATGACATTCTTCCCCACCTGATGATGCGACGACTACATCGCATTGCTACTACATGAACAACCGAATCTTGTCTTCTCGCATGTACGACCAATAGTACATGACTTGATCAATGCCTTCGTGTAACTCTTCAGACATCACGTCTTTTTTATCTTCTAGGTCTCTCTCTATTCATGGTGGAAATGACTCATTAGCACCATTGTCTTCATCCAAACTTGCAATGGTGGCTATAAACTGTAACGACCCAAGGTACATCCTACACGTGACATGGTGTATAGGACTCCATAAGGCCCTACACAATCCATTTGACATAAATACAACATAATATAATAGACAAAAGTAGAACCCCTAAGTAGAAAGTCTCATATCATAAAAGCAGAAGTCTAATTATAGTCTTGACTAGCCAATCTAATACATAAAAAAAATGGTTGGGATGTAACACATACACCATGTACAACATCCCAAAAATAAAGACGTAAGAAAGCTTAGTAAGGATAACATAGTCCTCGGAATATGAGGATACCAAGTCTTCACTGATCAACTAATCAACTAGCCACGAGTGGGAGGAGAGGAAGCATCGAACCTACATTATTAAACAATGTATTCACAAATATGCATTAGTACATGGAATGTACTAAGTATGGGGAAATTCATGAAAACATGAGACATGATCATTAGGGGACATGAAGCAAAACATGATATGCATGACCAAGCTAAAACATAGTAAAGCTTTGAAAGAACCATAAATTATGAAGTCAATGCATCTTAAAATCATAATGAACGCTTCATAAAAACTTTGAAGTAACTTTAGTTCATTTTTGTGGGAGATTAGCTTTAACCGACGATAGACTATGCGAGCTAGAACATGGAATCTGATGTAACTCCCTCACGGAGAAGGGAGAGCCTACTTGCCAAGGTAGAGCTCCGTATCATTCATTCATTTGCTATTTATGGATCCACTAGCTAGGTTATTTAAGACAATCCTACTGGGGCGCTTAGTTTGGAATTAGAGTTTTCTACTAGAGACTACTTTATTTGAGCCTCTACCTCAAAGTTCTCTCAACGCTAAGTTAAATCCAAACAGAAGTAATCATAAACATGCTCATATTTTCATACTAGGAAAGACACGATTAAACTACCAATACAATAATAAAGTCATTATAGAGTAGCTCCTTTAAATCATGATTCATACATATGTGAGAAAACCTTTCACAACCATGATTCCTTAATACGTGATAAAATCTTTCACAATTTTGTTGATGCTTATCACAAAAGAAACCTTAGTTCATTCAACATCCTTTTCATAAATCACGAATAACTTTTCATAAGTCATCATTAATAAGTTCATAGCTTCATATCTTCATAAATTCATAGTCAAAGTGATGTATAATGCATGGGTCCATATGATATCGATTTGAAAACATGAACTGAATCAAATCATTCATAATAAGATTAAAATTCAACATAACAAATAAGACCCATGGAGAATCGAATGAAACCATAATCAATTTTGATGAAATTGAATTGGAAACTTGGAGTTTTTAGGGACCCAATGGATGAATGAAATCTATTGGTGAATTCCCACATACCTTGATAGTAAAAGCCCAAAAGCAGTGGAGGAAAAAAGAGGCTTGAAACTTGAACCCTAGATTTCTTCCTTGAACTTAAGAGAGAATTTGAGAGGATGAATGTAGATGGGATATGGGGTTTTGAGAGAATGAGAGAGTTGATTAGTTTTAGGAATAAAAAGGTAGTTATAGGACTTCAAGTTAGGGTCAAAACGACATAGTATAGGTATTAAATGTACAGGAAAAGACCCAAATACCCATAAGAATAACTATCAGTGTGATCTACGATTGGAACCTATTGTCCGTGGATCATTTCTACGTCCCACACTAGTTAACCATAGAACCAACTTCAGAAACCCAAAAATCCTTCAAACTTCCATGAGACATTTCTATGGTCTATCATCTAGTCTACAGTCTGTAGACCCTTTCCATAGAACCCAACTTCAAGTTCAAAATTTCTCTAAGTCTAGATCCCTTCTACGAGACCCTTTATATGATTCGTAGAACAAATAACGACTTGTCCAATCCTTCTATAGGTCTGAGGTCTTAAATCAAATTTGCGAATCATTTATTTGAGAGCCATCTATGGCTCCTACAAATTCCTACAATTCATCCTGTCAAATTGTAGGTCATACTTTAGAAACTTGAAATTTTAAAAAATCTTATCTAGTGTCTACGAGACCCTTCCTACGAACCCTAGAAAGCTCTACAACCGTAGGTCGATCTGTAGCACCAACTTTCTTCAATATCTTGGGAACATTTCCTTTTCTTTTCAACTTACCAATTTCTGAGGTGATACATAAATGTCAGCTCCCCTTTTTTTATGCCCTTCACAAGCTACATGGCTGATAAATGGGCTTCTCTTTCTGTCTTTTGTACTTTAACTAAGGGAACCATACATGATCCTGAGCTCCATATCTAATAGTCGTTGGAAGTAGGGATCAATCATTGTGTCACTTTTGGAAGAGCTCATGCTCGAAAATTATGTGAAAGATGTCTAAATGAGCGATAGTAATATGGTCTTACCTTTCCACTCTCCTAGTGCGATGCTTACTCCATGAGTGACTCCACACATAGGATCCAATAGTGCATTGCCGGTCTTTAGGCAGGTGTTACTTGGATTGTTATTCATCCTAACATTGTTGCTACGGTCTTAGTTATGATGTTAGCCTCTGCAAACGTGTCGACCATTGCAGAAGCGTGTCATCTATTAATCGTGATGTCTACATATTGTATGTCGTATTCTTTTCAGCTTTTCTAATTGCATTGTGATAGCTCCGCATAGTCCAATCATACCCAATTGAATTGTGCCTAAATTTGCCTTGGTTCTTGTGCATCTTTCTCCTTTAATTCATGTAGTATGGCACTACAATTCTTCCGTTCAGCGCATATTGCATAGCCATGCAGCCCACCACATATACAGCAACTGTTTCACATGTAGTTTGTGCCTTTCTCTCAACATAGATTTGTCATCCAAACATCTTGCCATCGATCAGACTTATAGGTGTCATGATTCTTGAAACATGGTTGCTGCTCCTTTATTTTTCCACAATCTCCACACTTGGTCATGACTACCTATTATCTCTTCTCCTCTACCTCTGTCATGCTTTCCATGCCTAAACTCTCTTAAAGGTTCGGCCTACGTGATGGATTCATCAATAGTCCAAACCTATTGACGTTCCAACTTCATCTTGACCTAATTTTGCAATCCAACCATGAAGTGGAATACATATCTTCATTTGTGACATTGGGAATCTGAAGCGTGAGGGTGGTGAACTCTTTCACATATGCTCGTATGTTGTTTGTTTGCTTCAACTCCCAAAACTTTTGTTTTGCTTCATAGAGACGTTGTTGGGAAATAAAGCCTTCTTGAACTTAGCTTGGAATTTCTTCCATGTGTTGATGGTACAAAGTCCCTTCCCTATCTCAGAAACCCTTCGCTTCCGCCTTAGTGTGGCTATCTCCAAGATGTACAACACGAGAGTGTCTATTTTGTTCTTGTCACTCTTCACTTTGTTAGTCTTGAAGTAATTCTCCAAGTGCCAAAGAAAATTCTCCACCTCGTGTGCGTCAAGAGCACCTTTGAACCTCGGTGGCTTGGGACCCCAAATCTTGTCCTCCCTATCTCCATTGGACGTTGCAAATACTCTAACTTCAATTCCTCCCTTAAGTGCTTCCATCTTGAATTTCATGTTTTCAATTGTGGCTAATGCATTCATGAGCTGACAGTCTAAGGAAGTGATGATTTATTTCATCTCATATTCCTCATGCTTATGCCCATCCAAATCATTGCGAATGTTGTCATTCTCCTCAAGGGTGAAGCCCTTGAGAGTGTAGAACTTTTTATCAACCTCGTTCATGCATTTACCTAAAATCTCCACAGCCTGCCTCATTGTATCCACCTTCGTGATCCACTCTATTTTGAGTGTGACGTCAATGGGCTCCTTTTCGTGTTCATCGTCACTCACCTCAATGGTCGTAGGTGAGTGGGACGTCAGTTCTTCGCTTGGTGTAAGGTTGGGTAACAATTGTCCATTCCTCCAGGTTCTTCCTTCACTTTCAGTGCTTCTTTCCACCATCTTTCTTGACATTAGTGGTGATAATAGCATTGAGGTCTACCTTGTTAGCCATTCCCTTAGTGTCAAACTTTGCTCTGATATCACTTTATCACGACCTTAGACTTCTACTAAACAAACCATGAGGCACTTCATAACTCATTCACAAATCTTTTACGATCTTGCAAAATCAAGTAAGCCTTTTAATACTAGCTCACTAAGGGAATGAAGAAAGACAAAAGACAATTTCTTAACAAGCCTTTTTTCTCTTACTTAAGACTTGGAAGATTTGCTTTTCTTTCTTGATGTCATTACAAATGGGTGCCCCTCTATTTATACTACTCACTAGGGGTTAATTAGCAAAAAAATAATTATGAA
>JAJONT010023869.1:0-22340 GCA_029582345.1 Solanum oplocense x Solanum tuberosum | reverse complement strand
TAAGGCGCTGTTTGGGAGGCAACCCAAAACTCTTTATTGCTTTATGTTGCTTTGATAAAATAATGGTGTGTTGATTGTGCAGATGGAAGTGTGGAGAGTGAACGAAAAGTGCAAATTGGCGATCAATAGGTTTAGCTAATTAGCGAATCCCCAAATAGTTCGGTGACTCTGAACTAGACCGCCGTTAGACTCAAGATCATCTTGCATTAGAGTCTGTAAAACTCAGCGAGCACAGGAAATTATAGGTGAACCCCGATCGTGTCAGCAATCCTGATAGAGACCGCCATTTGGAATCCCACACAACATGGAGGTTCTGTAAACTTTGGCGGGGTAAATGACTATTTGGCGTTACGTCGAATAGATCATCGATCGAGACTAATGTCGCCGAATGGGAGAAAATTGGATGGTTTTGCAAGCCAAAGGTTTAAAAGTTTCAACTTCATTCACTTTCCCTCACTTTTTGTCTTCCCAAACTCACACCCACACGCTAGCTCCTATATTTTTTGCATTCCTAGAGTATTTTTAGTGTCGAATTGTGCTACGATTTAGATCACATTGCTTCCTAGCATCTCAATATCCATTTGATTGGCATAAAAGGTTGATACTTCAAATTCCGCGTTCCTTTCCTCGAAAATTGTATTCAAATGAAATGGCATTACTTTGATGATGTGTGTTGGGCCTATCTGGTAGGATTAGAATATTTGTTTTCCCTGTTAGGTTCGCAAATATTTCCCGTACTAAGTTAAATAGTTAATTCTTGAAGGTTGCGCTTTCAATTGGATGAAAATCGTGAATTGTGCATGATTGTCACTGGGTTTAAGCCTAATTTGAGTTGTGCATGCCTTAATTTTGTTTTCGGAGGTTGCAGGGTTGGATTCAAGAAGCTGGGTTGAAACTAGGCACGTGAGCCATTTGGCGAGTTAAGTCGAGCTCACCAAACTGCTCGGCGGTTCACCTAACATTCCCATTCCGCCGTTATTTTAATGCCATACGTAATGTTTAGTTCTGTAACTTTCGGCGAGAAGCCTTTGATCGCCATAAGCACTCGGTGACTCGTCAAAAGACTTATTGTTTGCCCTTTGTCTGCACCCTTGTATTCTCTATGCACTGCACTCGGCGAACCGCCGAAGTTGCTGCGCGCTTCGCCAACTTGTTCAGCGAAGTGATTTTAGAATTGAACTACCTTGCTTTTGTCTGAATACTTTCTAAATTTTTCTCGAAGCTTTGCATAAATGGCTAAACCAAAAGTAGCTGGAAGAGATATGCCACCCCGACAAACAAGAGAGAAAAATTTCTGGAAAAATACAAAGGCAACAAATCCTCCCAAAATGGATAATGATGACAAGAAGCCCAGTGCCAACAAGAGAAGAAATCCCCGTGACCCCTCTATTCCCTCATGGAGACGTGGATTCTTCACAGCTATCTATTTCTTTCTGGCGACTCATGACTTGGACAATCTTAGTAAGTCAGTTGTCGCTGAATCTTCTGAAGAAGCTCTATGGGCAATTATCAAGTTCCAGGCTGACACATCAGGCACTATTGCCCAGACAGATGGAGCGACTGACTAGACAGGATTTTTCTCTCCCTCCTTCTCTGTCCTTCTCTATTCTAAAGTCTGGATATTCTGTTATTTGCATTTGAGGACAAATGCTTTTGTTTATGGTGGGGTGAGGTCCACACCTTTTGTGTGCTACTTTTGTCGTGTTTTGTGTATATATATGGGTTGTTCTATTTTAAAAATTGTGTTAATACTGCTTTTCTGTGGATGTTTGAGCTTGTGGCTCCTTTTATTTTAAATTGCAAAATGATTTTGATCCGTCCGAAATTTTTTGCCACCTCTCGTGTGTCGAATGTGGCTGTTCTTTTGCAAAATTTAAGTCTCGGTCCCGATCAATGCCAAGGACTTGAATAGTGTTTACAATCGAACGAACATGAATGCGCGGATACGATGAGGCCAAATGAAGTTGCATAGATAATATGTGAACTCTTTGCATCTCGTTGTGATTATCCATTTATCGAATTGATTCTCTTGTGATGACCGTAGCACACTAACAAAAGTGTGGAGTCTTGTTTGACTTATAATGTCAATGCCTAGTGTGATAATCTTACCTGTAAACTATGCATGATAGTTCCTAGAATTTTCCCCGTTGGTCCGGTCAACTGAGTGATACTATCTTTTGATATGATCTTAGGAAACTTCTATGAGTGTGAGCCAATTTGACATATACCTCTTTTGTTACCTACCTTGTGAGCGTGTGATTCTCTCTTGAACACCCTTTGAACATTTGCCTTTATTTTGGAAGAAACCTGATGAAAGCAATGACCTTTCTCTATCCATCACCCATAATCTTCATGAAGTTGTGGTTAGTTGAATATCCAACTTAGGCCAAAAGCCTAAGTTGGGGTTGTGTTGAAAATATAGGGGCAAGTCAAGAAGTGCAAGAAAAGTCTCCTCTTACCCATGGTTTTGAGAAAAATGGAACCCCTCCAAAAAAAAAAGTTGTGGAATAAAGTACAAAAGAAATGGGGTCTCCAAACAAGTCACGGGAAGTGAATAATAGGATGACTTATTAGCACTAAAGAGATTGATGAAGGAAAAGAAAAGGAAGTGTTGTGAGCACCACATATCATGAGGATGAAAGTCATTGAGCCTAAATGACCATACATTTACACTCAGCCCCGTTACAAGCCTTGTTAAGACTTTTGTGATCTTGAGAAAGTCGAAATAAATGTTGATTGGAAAATACGGGCAAACCTATGGGTTAAATTATGCATTATGTTCTTCTTTGTGAGTGTGAGTGTTGCATCTAATTCCAAAGCTTTAAACTGTGAAGCCATTGTGTGAATATGGAATCATTCTTTGTGTGAGGGTATTTGAACACTATAGTTGAGCTTGAACTTGCATT
Organism: Solanum oplocense x Solanum tuberosum; assembly: GCA_029582345.1. Taxonomy (NCBI): domain Eukaryota; kingdom Viridiplantae; phylum Streptophyta; class Magnoliopsida; order Solanales; family Solanaceae; genus Solanum; species Solanum oplocense x Solanum tuberosum. Next base: position 19,434 of record JAJONT010023869.1, on the reverse strand, counting down.
TGAAGCAAGTATTGTGAGCATGAGATTCGTTGATATTGGTGAGTCACAAATTTGAATCTTTGAGTACACATTTGATCTTTGCATAAGTAAATTGAGTCTTGTTGTGTGCATTCATGATTGAGTCTTGTGTAGCACTGTTCGAGACACCTTTTTGAACGGCTGGACTTGAGTTTGCTTGAGGACAAGCAAATGTTTAATTGGGGGTGTTGATGAGTCCAAAAATTGGACTCATTTAGGGCTATATTTTAATAGAAATTGTTTCCTCAAATGCTTATTTTATCTCAATATCTGATGAAAACCCTTAAGTTTCAGGTATTTGATGTTTGAAGGAAAGCATGGACACTACGTCGCAAAAAGGAACGAAAAGGCTTGTTGACACACAATTTTGACCCTTCCCGATAATAATTAATTTCCGAGCTCCTTAATTTTCAAATGATTTAGAATAACTAATTTTATAAAAGTCCAAATATTTTTCAAGTAATTTTAGTCATTTTATAAATTTTAAATGACAAATATGTTTTATATAATTTTGTATATAATTAGTATATTTTATGAATATTTGAAAATCGTCTCAAAAAATATTTTGTTTTAATTAAATATTTGGTTAATTAGTTTAGTTATATAATAGTTTATATTTTTAATTATTTAGTTTATAATTAAATTAATTATTTTATTTCGTTAATATTAAGAAGCTCAATAATTAATTGATATTATTCGTCTTATTTTAGTTTTGGCCGAATTAACCAATTAAACTCAATTTGGCCAAGTTTTAAACTTAAGTTGCCTAAGTTTGAAACCCATGTGACTATTTTCCTATTATGAACCTAGCTACTCCTTTACCTCCCTTCAGACCCAATTTATAGTCAAGTTTTAGGCCGTTTTCTATGTGCAGCAGCCCACTTCCTCACACTCATTATCAGCAGCCCAATCTGCAATACTAAAAGACCCATAATCCTTTCCTTTTACCCAACCCAACTTTACTCTTATTCCCAATTCCAATTCAAATACCCACAGCGTGCATACATACAATACAACAGCAAACAGTACCCACGTGACCCTACCCCTATACACTTTGGTCCTTCGCAGTCCAGCAACGCGAAGAGCAAACCCAAAAACGAGCCAGTAGCCCAGAAAATTGCGTCCAGCGAGAACAAGCCCAAATCTAAACCAACTCACTCGCGCATCGTCTTCCTCAACCTGTACGAAGCTTGTACAACCAGCTTTATTTCCTCCTTCGCAGCTAGGTGGAGTAATCTCAACGCCTCGCTCGTCCTTGTCTCGAGATCAAGCGGCTCCCTTTGTTTGTCTGTTGCAATTTGTTGAAGAATGTGGAGGAATTCGTACAGTGAGCTCTTATCCTTTAAGAATTTGATTTGGAATTCAAATTTCTCTTGTTCTTATCTGATTATTCACCCCTTTTCCCTCAAAAAACTGAACCATAGCTTCCCTCTATATAAACTCTCTTCTTTCTTGGTAGTAGGGAGGGATTTCTTAGTTTGGTTTCCTAAAGAAGTGATACATAAAAGAAACAGTGAGAAAAGTAAAAACAGAACAAAGTTAGAACATAGGTAGACAAAAAGAAAAAGTTAGGAAGATAATATCCCTATAGCTAAAGTTTCTGGGTCTGCTGGTTTGGATATTGATTTTTCTGCCGGAATCTCTCCTTGGGGTGATGGAATCGCTCTCAAGCTCGTCGGTTCCAGTTCCCTGCCCCCGGAAAGGTAACATTCCTTTTCTGATTTTTGTTTTCATTGTCGTGAGTTAAGAATTGCTTGGTTTTCTGGTTTGATTTAGTGATCTTTTCATTCAATCGATGAAATGACCGTATAATTCTGGGTTGTATAGGGAATTTGAGTGTTAGAATTTTGGGAGTTTTGACTGGTCATCAACTGTAATCCGTGGTGTAGCTCGTCCGCGAGTCAAATGTTGTTGTGTAGTTTCATTTGTTTGAAGTCTTGATGAATCCATATTATATCGCGTTAATTTCTCCCATTTAAGGTCTTTTATCTCGCTATTAATCTCGTCTTGTTGGTTGTGGGTTGGTAGGTCATGATTTTGTTTTTTTTTTTATATATATGAAGGTTGTTCTCATTCTCTATTTATTTCAGCTAGTAGAAGTCGTACGAGTCAAGTTGTTTACTGCTTTATTTTTCTTTTCGTGATATCTGCGCTTTCATGTATAGAATTAAGTATCTTAGTCTATCTGTTAGTATTTTGCATTTTTAAAATCTCATTTCTAATAATATTGGTGGTATATTCCTTGTTATCTTTCATGCCTAGTTGGCTTATGATGAGTTTGATTGGGTTAAAGCTAAGTTTAAGATGAGTCGGAAAGCTATTTGTTTCAAGTTGTTGGAACATTTTTCTTGTGTTAAATTCTCACTGTCAAAGTATTATGTTATGCTAATTAGTTTATTTTTTACTTATATATCCTCATCATTTTCAAGCTTAAAACAAGTTAAAAATGAGATTTTATTGTATGTATCTAAGTTAGCTTCAACTCAATTGGTATTTGGCTATCCCTTTTTTCCATTCTTCAAGTTGCTTAGGGTGATTATCTCGCTGCCTAGAGTTACCAGTTTTGACAGTTCGAACTATTTTTCTGCCTAATATTTTAGTTCGCTAAAGCTCAATTTTTGTTTTTATGATTACTTAAAGCATGAATTTATTGTTGTTAGTCTTTCATATGTATAGTATGCCGATCTCTTTAAATATAACATAAGCTACCAGTAATTTGATTACACCTTATTTAGTCTTTCAGTTTGTTTATTTGAAATAAAGGAGGGGTTTGCGCTTAGTTAAATTCAAATGAGATGCATTTTAGCTTTTTCTTTTGAGTAGTTATTGCTCCTTCCTTTAAGAATGATCAACTTGAATAATTTTAATCCCTTCATTAGCATGTGTGTGAGCTCATCTTGTTTAATGACATTTGTATAAGATTAGATAGTGACTAGCTAGTATGCTAAATTATTATTATTATGATTAGTGTTATTATTTTTTTTATTTTTTTGGGGTCTTAAGTTTGGTTAGTATTATTTTTAGTTGTTTTGTCGCCTATTGGAAGCTTATGAATTTATTATTGTTGTCTTTATTTTTATTAGTTTGTTACATGTTTAGAGTTTCACTAATCCCCTATTATGTATTTTCGGATAAAGTGAATGGTATTAATTGCCTTCTAATCTTTTCTTTTACTTTCTTTGCATGTATATGAGTCCATAATGGACTCTTTCCTCCTTGCATCTCCGAATTGGGCCAAAGGCCCAATTTTCCTCCTGTTAAGTCAACTGGGTCAAGGGAAACCAAAGAATAAGTCCATGAATTCAGCATACATTTGTCGAAAACAAAATACAGGAAATTGGAGTTGAAATACGAGGATATACAGCAATATACACCAAGTGTATATGTTGTATATATGGCATAATTGGGCCCAAAGGCCATCCCATTCTTTGATTTGTATTTTGTTATTTTGGGCCTAAGTCCCCTTGTATTTTAATTATTACTATTTTGTTAGTCTAGGACAGGTACTAAGTATTGGGCTTTTTGACCCAAAACTGAAATGAGACCCAAGTACTGGCTCAGGCGGACAGAAAACCAGATTTGGGCCCAAATCTCTCTCTCCTTATTACTTATGTCTTATGTTTGTTTAATTGCCATTATTTGCTAGTTAATTCTAAGGTTGTTCCCTAAACCAATTCCCCAAAATATAAGCACCTTTAAATCGATTTACTTATACTTCCCTAAAAGTTGAAAAGGTATTTGTTTTCTTCCTTAAATTACTTTGAGATATCCCACTTAATTAATGCCCTTATACTATTTTCCTTCCCCTTCAGAATGATTTTAAGTTTTAAAATTGTTATTTTCTCTATTTTAATTAAGTTGCTTGTTTTCTTAAAATAAATAGTCAAATAGTTAATTACTGGATAATCACATGTTAGCGGATGTTCTAGATTGTTTAAAACCCTTCCTAGAGCATTAATATGAACCCCAAACCCTCTCTAGTATTTTCATTAGATTTTTTGTTTTAATCTTTTGAAAAAATAGTTTTCTCGATTTTTTATTAAAAAATTAAGTGGCGACTCTTAAAACCAATCTAATAATATTTTTTAATAAAACAAGGCTGAGAAGAATGAAGAAATGAAGGCCTGAGGATCACCGAGTCCACTAGGTGAGTCGTCGAAGGGTCTTACTTCGCCTTTTGTTCCAGTGTACTGAACCTTGAAGGAAAGGATCAAGTCGGCAGAGATAGGGAGCAGTCGGCGCATCGCCGAGAAGTTCCGCGAAGCAGTACCATGTCGCCCAATGACCCAGAGCATGACGATGTTGAAGGCTAGTGCAAGGCGGCGATGAACTACATCAAAGGGTGAATCACCGAGTTGATCGGCGATTCCGACTAATGACGCCGAATGATATGTTGCAGCACAAATCTGTGAAAACTATAAGTACTAGTTAGAGTTGTAGTTTCCAGAGTCGAACAATTATTATAATTTTCATATAGAATAGTACTTTTTGGTATTTTTGCTCTAAGTTTGAGAGGGTTTTGAAGACTTGAAGAAAAAAAGTGTTTCATCTCCAAGGATTATGACTAGGGTCTTTTGGATTCTTCATTCTTGGCATGTAACCAGACTTAAATCTTCATACCTATTTGAATGCAAGCTCATTTAGGTATAAATTTATATCTCTTGATGTGTGGCTAAAACCCCCAACTCTTGGGGTGTGATTTAGCGAATATGGGTTAAGATAATTGTTGGGTCCTGCTTGCTCATAGTTTAATCATAGTTTAATTGTGATTTCGTTTAGTGGTTGTGGATGAATTTAATGAATTTGTAGTCGCTAATACAAGTTTATTTATGGGTTTTCGGCTTGCGAGAGAGAGAGGTCGTAAAACTAAGACCACTAAATTGATGGCCAGTGTGAGTGGGTCGACACGAGGTTCAGCTCGAGAGAGTGAACCCTAGTCCCATGTCCACACACTCAGCTCGTGAGAGTGAGTGGGTTAAGGCGTAGGCTGGTCTTCACGCAGCAAGTGGATGTCCGAGAGGAACGCATTTGAAACAGGGTAAGTTGCTCGAGAGAGAACTAATCCCCCTTAAAGTCTAGCCTAGTCATAATTACTCTATGAATCTTCTATCGAAAGCATGTACCCAATAATATAGCTTAACCCGTATTCCCGTCACATCCCAAGAATCCCCTCTTATTACTTAGAAACCCTTGTTTATTTTGATGTTTTTACCTTACTTGTGACAAAAACCCTCATTGTTAATTGACACTCTTGTGTCCCCCTTTAATTTACAATGTTTTTACTCGTTAATGTCTTTAGCTACGACTAGTTAGAACTAAGTTTTATTTTTCTATTAATTCTCAAAACCACTCTCTTGGGAACGATACCAACCCTTGGTTGGGTTACTAAACTATTTTATGATCGTAGACACTTGCATCAGAAGTTATGTCTTGATTACGCAAACATCACGTGTGCGTTTAGGTGCAACAAGTTTTTGGCACTGCTGCCGGGGACTTTACAATTAGGAATTATTTAATTCAACTAATTTCTAAATTTATTGTTCAAGTGTTGATAACTTGATCTTAGCTATTGTATTTCAGGTTGTGTTTAAACTTCAAGCTGGAAGATGGACGGGAAATGGTAGAGATACTTGCTGAACTGGAAAAATTTGTTCATTATCGGAGAAATAAAGTATGACTAACCTAGTATGTTGCTCAAGTTTGTAGCGAACCAGTAACACCAGTAGTAAAGGTTGAACCAGTTGTACCTGTAGCAATGGCAGGGATGACTGTTCGAGACGTTGAAATCCCATGCATAACTAATATTTCTCTGAGTATTCAGAAACCACCAGCTGGTGGTAGGTTTGAATTGAAGCAGAGTATGTTGCAATTATTGCACACTAATAGAAAATTTACCGACTAATATCATGAGGACCCACAAGTGCACATTCAGAACTTCCTCAAAATCAGTGACACATACACTCCAACTAGAGTAAATCTAGATTATGTGAGACTCACCTTGTTCCCTTTCTCTCTATTAGGGAAAGCAAGAATATGGTTGAAATCTGAAACAACAAACTATATTACTTCATGGGATGATCTTGTGCGAATTTTTTTGATAAGGTTCTTTCCATCTGGGAAAACAACCAAGCTTAGGAGCGAGATACTGTGTTTTAGGCAGAAAGGATGGGAGAATTCATATAATGCATGTGACATATTCAAATCACTACTGTAAGGTTGTCCTCACCATCATCAAGTAAATAAAGTCTTGGTCCACACCTTCATTGAGGGTTTGGGACCAAACACCGTGTTTTTTCTTGATTCAATTGCGGGAGGACAAGCTTTGGAGAAGACTTATGCTAAATTGTTCACAATGCTCAATAGAATCTCACAAGGAAATCCTGAATGAAATGGATGAGGAGCTAAACTTGTGGTGAAAAAAACTGGTGGGATATTAGAAGTAGATGCAATTACAGTTTTGACTGCACAAATTACTGCGATGTAGAACATGATGAACATCCATTTCAGCAATTTTTCATTGGGACAATAGCCTGCCCAGGAAAATCTGGTAAAACAACCACAAACATGGTGCGAAATATGTGGAAGTGGTGATTGATCTTGGGCGTATTTATTCACCTACTAACCAATTTATCCCATATATAAAGCTAAGTTGAGAGAATTTATCGTTGTCGGAATTAAGTTTTGAGAGTCTTTTGATGTCGCTTCTTCTAACCAATATGAGTAGATGTTTTAGGGTGAAAAGAAAAGAAGAACGAACCAAAATAGGGCACCTGGTCAGAGGTAGGAAAATAGAATACGAAGTTGTGGAGAAAAAGGGCCAAGAAGCTGGAGAATACACTACGAGGGAGCATCTTCGCGTTGCGGAGCTAATACGTGTGTGCAGAAAAGAAATTCCAATTAACAGTGGAGTGCGCGATGGGAGCACGTCGCGGAGAGGTTTCATCTATGTGCAAGTATAGGCGAGGGAACAGATCCGCGACGCGGACCTGGACACCAGAAATTGGCCACGTGTTTTATTTTAGACTATAAATAGTTTAAGTGTGTTATTTTTATCATTATCAATTTTAAAAAAAGATGGGAGCACAGTATTTTGGGCGATTTGGCTAACACCTTCTAGGGTTCTTCTTCTACTCTTTCATTTTGGTAAACCCTTGTATGATCCTCAAACATTATTTGAGAATATTCTGTGTTATGAGTAGCTAAGTCCCTTATTCTAGGGTTGTAGCTACGGTTAATGGTTTAATACAATTTGTTTCTAGTATGAGTAGGGTTATCTTATGATTTGTGCTTGCATTCTTGTTTAACTATTTTAATGCATGATCAACATTAAAATAAACTCATTGTCTGCTCTTGAACTCGGAAGATGAATAGAGGGATAGACCAAAGAATGTGGGAAGTGTGTTCATTCTAGGGTAAAGTCTACAATGTTTCGTATATAGGATAGTCTTATACTTATATACCACGCTTGGTTAATATGCAAGATGAATGCTTAGTGCTTAGTCATTCCTTCATGCCTAACCCCGCTCAACGATGTAGTTAGGCTCTCAATAGGGGTATGCGATTAGAGGTCGGGAGATCATGATCGTAAAATGAACCTTGCAAATCCATAATGAGGTTAACCCGTCGAATACTAGTATAAATCAATATTATACCAGAGATCGATCTATGCTACAACCCTGGAGCACCTTTTCGAATTGTGAAATTTTCTTGTTAGAAACCTTTTAATTAAAGTAATTAATATTTGATAGTGTCTAATTAGTAGTTATAAATGAATTTCTAAAATTATTTGTCACCCGAGTAAATTTAGTTTAGACATAAGAGAATTGTTATTTGTTGATTTGGAGTCATTTGGGTTCGATAATCCTGCTCAAAAGAGTCGTTGTACTACTTGAGTGACCACATCCACTTGTGTGTGCTTTTGGGCGCAACAAGTTTTTGGCGCCGCTGCCGGGGACTTTAAAATCGGCTTATATCTAATTTTCGAGTGTCTAAATTATTTGTACAAGTTTTGACAACTTGATCTTGGCTCTTCATTTCGCAGGTTGTGTCAGGTTTTCACACTGGAAGACAACCATGACTTGGTAGAGCCTCTAGCTGAACCGGAGAGATTTGTTTGTTACCGAAGAAGGCAAAGAAGACTCACTTATCATGTTCCTCTTGTGGATAGTAAACCAGAAACTTCAGAAGAAAGGGAGGATCAAGACCCACCTGCAGTGATGGCAGAAATGGAAGTGAGAGATGCGGCAATCCCACAGACCACCAATGTTACCTCAAGTATTCAGAAACCTACACCTGGTGGGAGGTTTGAATTGAAGCAGAACATGGTGCAACTACTGCACACAAACGGGCAGTTCACTGGTCTATCTCATGAGGACCCACTAGTGCATATTCCGAATTTCCTCGAGATCAGTGACACATACACTCCAACTGGAGTGAACTCTGATTATGTGAGGCTCACATTATTCCCCTTTTCTCTGCTGGGGAAGCAAAGAGATGGCTGAACTCTGAGCCCGCAAATTCCATAACAACTTGGGATGATCTTTCCCGAAAGTTTTTGATAAGGTTTTTTCCATCCGGTAAAACAGCCAAGCTGAGAAGCGACATATTAAGCTTCCGACAGAAAGGAGGGGAAAATTTGTATCAAGCTTGGGATAGGTTTAACTCCCTGCTGTTAAGTTGTCCACATCACCATCAAGCTTACGAAGTGTTGGTCTATACCTTCATTGAAGGGTTGGAACCAAACACAAAATTTTTACTTGATTCTGCTGCAGGTGGACAAGCTTTGGAGAAGACATATGTTGAGTTCTTTAAATTTCTTGATAGAATTTCACAGGGTAACCCCGAGTGGAATGGCGGAGGAGCTAAACCGGTTGTACAGAAGACTGTTGGAGTGTTGGAAATGGATGCAGTGATAGCTTTGTCGACACAGATCGCAGCAATGCAGAATATAATGACTACTCATTTCAGTAACATGTCACTAGGACAACAACCAGCCCAAGTTAATATGGCACATCAACCACAAGCTTGGTGTGAAGTATGTGGAGGTGGAGATCACAGTGCTGAGGTATGTGGAGCAAACCCAGAATCTGTTCATTTTGTAGGTAATGCTCAACGAGGAGGAAATCACCAGAGCTATGGAAATACCTACAACCCGAGCTGGCGGAACAACCCAAACTTTTCATGGGGTGGCAATCAAAACCAACATCAAGGACAGAACCAATACATACCACATAGTAGTGGACAACAGTACCATCAGCAAAACCATGGTAACCAGCAGGCTGCCAAGCAAGGTGATATGAGTATGGAGGACATGCTAAAACAAATCATGGCGGATCAAGCTAAATTGGAAGCAGATGTTCGAAATAATCAATTGGCGACTCAAAATTTGGAGAAACAGTTTGCTAGTGCCCAAAATTCCCGACCACAAGGAGGTTTGCCGAGAAATACCTACCCGAACCCGAAGTAGGTAAATGTTGTGAGTACTCGGAATGGTCGTCCATTGGAGGAGTTGACGCCAAAGGCAAAAGTTGCTGAAGAAAAAAGAAAACATATAGATAAAGTAGAACCAAGTGAACAAAGGGTATATGAGGAACCAAAAGAAAAACCACCTCCCCCATTCCCACAGAAATTCAAAAAACAAAAGGAGGAGGAATGTTTTGGTAAGTTTATTGAATTACTCAAATAGGTACATGTTAACTTTCCTTTGATTGACGTGTTGCAGGGCATTCCTAAGTATGCCAAATATGTGAAAGATGTGGTAGCCAACAAGAGTAGATTGGCTGAGTATGCAACAGTAGCACTCACGGAAGAGTGCAGTTCTAGGATCCAGAATAGGCTCCCAACTAAGTTGAAAGATCCAAGGAGTTTCACTATTCAGATAAAAATTGGCAAATGTGTTGAGGCAAGAGGTTTGTGCGATTTGGGCGCAAGTATCAATTTGATGCCTACTTCGATGTTTGTCAAATTGGGACTAGGAATACCCAAGTCCACAACAATTATGTTGCAGTTAGCGGACCGTTCGGTGTCAAGGCCATATGGCGTTATTGCAGATGTCTTGGTTCAAGTGGGAACTCTGATTTTCCCCATGGACTTTGTCATTTTGGATTTTGAACCTGACCTAGAGGCCCCATTTATTTTGGGACGCCCATTTCTAGCAACCAGAGGTGCATTAATTGATGTGGCGGCCGGTAGACTAACAATGAGGGCTCATGACAAGGTCGAGGTATTTGATGTTTACAAGGCAATGAAGTTGCCTGCAATATATGAGGAGCTGTCTGCAATTGCAGTCATTGATGAGGCAATGGCATCTAAATATGTTGAAGCCCAAGACCCTTTAGAGAAAGTGTTAATTGGGCAAGACATTGAGGGAGATGTTGAAGCCCAGGAGTTGGCTAACGTCCTAAATTTCTCGAATGTGAGTATGTTTTGCAAGTTTGTGGAGCCAATAAACAGAGTCATGGGACCACCTCCCAAGCCGTCGATTGAAGAAGAACCAAAGTTAGAGTTAAAGGCTCTCCCTTCTCATCTCAGGTATGCATTCTTAGGTGCCAATAAATCTTTACCTGTAATCCTTTCTTCTGCTTTGTCCGAATTGCAGGTTGAGGCATCTCTGAAATATTGAGGAAGAAAAAAAGGGAGATAGGCTGGCAGATGGCGGACATACATGGCATCAGCCCAACTTTATGCATGCACAAGATATTCATGGAAGAAGGGCACAAGTCAATTGTGCAACCGCAGCGCAGGCTAAACCCAATGATGAAAGATGTGGTGCGCAAGGAGGTGATCAAATGGCTAGATGTGAGTATTGTCTATCCAATTTCGAACAACAAGTGGGTCAGCCCAGTTCAGTGTGTGCCTAAAAAGGGAGGCATGACGGTGATCACCAATGAAAAAAATGAGTTGATTCCAACTAGGACGGTGACAGGATGGCGAATATGCATGGATTACAAAAAACTGAATGAAGCCATCAGAAAGGATCACTACCCGGTTCCTTTTATTGATCAGATGCTGGACAGGTTGGCTGGACAAGAATATTATTGTTTCCTCGATGGCTATTCAGGATACAACCAAATTGTGATTGCACTAGAGGACTAGGAGAAAACTACACTCACTTGCCCGTATGGGACATATGCTTTCAAAAGAATGTTGTTTGGGCTATGCAATGCTCCAGCCACCTTCCAAAGATGCATGATGGCTATCTTTCATGATATGGTTGAAGATTTTGTGGAAATATTCATGGATGACTTCTCAGTATTTGGGGAGTCTTTTGACAGGTGCTTGGAGAATTTAGACTGGGTGTTGGCTAGATGCGAGGAAACTAATCTCGTCCTAAACTGGGAAAAATGTCATTTCCTAGTGAAGGAAAGGATTGTGTTAGGCCATAAGGTGTCAAAGAGAGGGCTGGAAGTTGATTGTGCCAAAGTTGAAGTAATTGAAAAGCTACCTCCCCCAAGTTATGTTAAAGGGGTGCGAAGTTTTTTGGGTCATGCTGGTTTCTATAGGAGATTCATCAAGCACTTCTCTAAGATTGCAAGACCCATGTGCAGTCTCCCAGAGAAGGAGATGAAATTTGTATTTGATGAGCAATGCATGCAAGCTTTTGAAGCTTTGAAGAAGAAGTTGATAGAAGCTCCAATCCTAACTTCCCCAAATTGGGTGCTTCTTTTTGAGCTGATATGTGATGCAAGTGATATGGTTGTGGGAGCAGTGTTGGGGAAAGGAAAGAGAAGGTTTTTCACTCAATATATTATGCAAGCAAAACACTGGATGCGGCCCAAACCAACTACACAATGACTGAAAAAAGAAATGATAGGCTTGGTCTTTGCTTTTGACAAGTTTATATCTTACCTCGTACGTATTAAAGTTGTTGTTTATACTGACCATACAGCTATCAGGTACTTGTTCAACAAGAAGGATGCAAAGCCGCGGTTAATCAGGTAGGTTCTATTGCTGCAAGAGTTTGACATCGAGATCAAGGACCGAAGAGGTTCTGAAAACTAGATTGCAGACCACCTGTCAAGATTGGAGAGTTCGTCACATGTGGGAGAGCAAGATCAGATTAGGGAGGAATTCCCTGATGAAAAACTATTGGCGCTAGAGGTGACCGAACTACCATGGTATGCATACATTGTTAATTATTTGGTTAGCGGATTGTTTCCACCGAGTGTAACCACACACCAAAAGAAGAGGCTTATTTATGATTCTCGGTTCTACATATAGGATGAGCTTTATCTCTTCAAGCAAGGGCCGGACAAAATTATGAAGAGGTGTGTGCATGAGTCTGAGATGAGACAAGTGATGGATAGTTGCCACTCGTCTGCATATGGGGGTCATCATGGAGGTGAGCGCACTGTGCATAAGGTGCTCCAATTAGGTTTTTTCTGGCCTACTTTATTTAGAGATGCTGTCGGTTATGTGAAAAGTTGTGATCAATGTCAGAGGATGTGGTCTATTTCTAGATGACATGAGATGCCCTTGCATAACATCTTGGAGGTTGAAATATTTGATGTCTGGGGGATCGACTTCATGGGGCCATTCCCTCTATCGAATGGAAATCAATACATACTTGTGGCTGTGGACTATGTGTCAAAATGGGTTGAGGCAGTGGCGTTGCCGACCAATGATGCTAAAGTGGTGTCGAAGTTTCTAAAGAAGCACATTTTCACTCGGTTTGGAACTCCTAGAGCAATAATCAGTGATGGAGGGATGCACTTCATAAATCAAGTGGTGAAGAATATCTTAGCTAAATATGGAGTCAGACACAAGGTAGCTACAACATACCACCCTCAAACTAGTGGCCAGGTAGAAGTGTCAAAGAGGGAGGTGAAGCAGATTCTACAGAAAATAATGAATGCCCAAAGGAAAGATTGGGCAATGAAGCTTGATAATGCATTATGGGCATACATGACCGCTTATAAGACACCAATAGGGACTTCTCCATATCACTTGGTGTTTGGTAAAGCGTGTCACCTTCCAATTGAATTAGAACATCAGGCGTACTGGGCAATGAAGAAGTTGAACCTGGACCTAGAACTAGCAGGGAGAAAGAGGATGGGCCAGCTACATAAATTGGAGGAATTCAGACTCCATGCTTATGAAAATGCTAAGCTCTATAAGGAGAAGAGTAAACGATGGCATGATAAGCATATTGTGCCTCGATTTTTGAGCCTGGGCAAAAGGTATTATTATTTAACTCTAGATTGAGGTTGTTTCCAGGTAAGTTGAAGTCAAAATGGTGCGGACCATTTGAGGTGGTGCGCATGACCGACCACGGCGTTGTAGAGTTATGGAATGAACAAAAGCAATCCACGTTCATTGTGAATGGATAGAGGGTGAAGCATTACTTCGAACAAGAAGTGGATCGAGAAGAAGAAAGTATGTAATTGAGCAATGAATAAGAGGGAGCTGAGTCATGTCGCGACGTTAAATCAGGCGCTACCCGAGAGGCAACTCGATACTTTGTGATTTTGAAATTTTTTGCATTGTAGTTTGTTTTAATAGGTTAGTTTAGTGTAATTTTAGTTCTAGGTTATTTCATTTATCGTAAAATTTGTAATTTAAAAAAAAATAAAAAAAATTGGGCAATTAAACCAGTGGAGTCCGTGACAAGAGCGCGTCGCAGACTTGTTTCTTCTAGGTGATGGATGCCCCAGGCAAAGCTGCGAAAACATCAAGGCGAGACCGCGACAGGTCCGCGTCGTAGACACAGTTTATAGAATTAATTTAGTGGGGGTGGATATCCAGTGGAGTCCGCGACCTCACCGCGTCGCGGACTTGTTCCCACTCTTCATTAATTCTCCCGTGTTCCAAAAAAAATCGCAAGGCGTGTCCGCGACAGCTCCGCGTCGCGGACCTGGTGAGTTCTTATGGTATTTTCAATTAAAAAGTTGGGTTTGACCCGACTAAATTGGTAAAAACCCGACCCCCATTGCCTTCTATTCCCCAAATCCATCCCTTTAACCCCATTTTCTATTTTAAATTGCTTTCTTCTCCTTTCCCCTTCAACCCTAACTCCTTCCAAGAACAAATCCATGTCGCGAAGTGGAAATTTCTCCCCAAGTTCATCACTTTTTGTGGGTCTAAGCATGAAAGGAATGTGTCCTACTCTTTTATTTCTTTCTTTGGGATAATTCACGACAGTTAGGGCTAGTATTTATGCGCGTGATGAATGAGTTGTTGTGATATGTTTAAATTGTTGCCTATTTGTGGTTTTCTGCTTCTTTATTGCTATGGTTGATGGAAAAATCTGTTGGAGTTCGATGGGATGATTATAATGAGGAAAATTTTGTATGGGGAAATTAATAATTAGGGGGTTGTTAATTCTTGAGTAGCAACTTGGTGATGAGGGAAGTGATTGAAATAGAAGAATGTATGTTGGTTCGAATTCTTGAGTAGAATCTGAGATGTTTGGGTTTGTATGTTTAGGCTAGGGTGAATTGTGTGAATCATATGCTAAAAATTATATTGGGAAGTCTGAGTACCGTGTTGTTTGTGAAGTTGTGCTCGAGAGTAGGTGTGGGGTGGCTCTCCATTATTGAGTCTCACTAATTGAGATGAGTTTTGTCTGATTGCAGGTTACCATGTCTAGCACAGAAAGGTCGGGAAAAGCGGTGGCGTCTAGAAGCCGTGAAAGAGTAAGAACGGGCACCACCATTCCCCCGGCACCCACAGTCCCAAGAGGACAAACTCAGTGCTATGGGGCCAAGGCTATCACATCGGAGGGCAAGAAGTGGTACAAATCACACACAGAAGCCAAGTACTTCTCGGATGTAATACTTGATGATGTCAACTTAGAGAGGTAGTTCCCACACATTATGCGTCGCCTGCAAGAGCTGCACATGGGTTTCATCTTTCAAGATCCATTAGAATGCAATGTTAATGTGGTGCGGGAATTCTATGCAAATTGGAAGCCCGATGCCCGTTCTCACTTTGTGACAGTACGGGGAGTGGAGGTCCCTCTGACACCTGCATCACTAAATCAAATCTTAGGGACTACAGATGCTCCTTCTGATATGCTCACGGGGATCAATATCAGTCCTCCATATCAACAGATTCGACATATTTTGTGTGGGGCGCTGTCCATTGCGAAATGGATTTGGCATGGGCACCGTGGCTATCACCCGTCATATCCTTATGCTCACATGAATCGGGAAGCTCGGGTGTGGCTAAAAATTGTCATGAATTGTTTGATACCAAGGCTGCACTTTACCGAGGTGACGAGAGATCGAATATGCTTGGTCTATGCTCTAATGAAGGACCTACCCATTAATGTAGGAGCAGTGCTAAAATCAGCCATGCGCAAGGCTAGATTACATCGAGGTCGAAGATATGATTTTGGGGGATTAATCACTAATTTGTGCAGGCGAGCAGGAGTTCTAGAGGAGAGTGTGGACTACATGGCACCTTTGTTCACCACGCCCCTAGATGTCACAAAGACAAAGGGGCCAGAGAACATGCATGGACCCATCCTCACTACCGCTGAGCGAAATATGAGGGATGATATGATCACGACTTGGATGTTTGGATTGGAAATGTTGCGTCATAGAAATGTATGCCGAGCTTCGAGTCAAGAGCAGCTGAACGAAATTGCAACTAAGTACCTCCTAAATGAACATGATGAGGCATTGCTGGGACACGGACCTGCATTTCTGGAGCCCGTATGGGATGATGTTCCAGCTGATGAGGACAAGAGGTGAACCATGTCGGATAGTGAATCCGATTTTGATGCATAAGAGGGTGACCTTTTGGCTCTTGAGGGCACCGGCGGTGATGCCGACATGGATGAATGATCCGGGAAGTCCACCCGCCTTACCTTGCTTTCTTTCTGAATTATGTCACACTGTGGACAGTGTTGAGTTTTAAATGTGGGGTGGCGACTATATCTGTGTAAATAGTTTTTGTTTGCATTTGCTATTTTGTTTTGGGTTCCTTGGTAGTTGTTTTCAGTTATTTTGTTTTGGGTTCCTTCGTAGTTGTTTACGGTTCTTTAGCCAAGGACGGTTCCATTGAACCGTAGAAAAAAAATTTGTTTCTTAGGATTCAGTCAGTGTCATAGTTGAGTCAAGCCGCCCTATGATAGATGGATGACGACCGTCTTAAGGGCAATTTTCGGTAGGGTTGGCTTTTGGCTAAGGCTGCACAACTGCATTGAATTATATTGAAAGTTGAAAATATTGCATGACTTTGTGTTGAGACATCTAGGCTCTTTTATGTGACTCTAATTGGCGTATGATTTGTGTCACTCACTGGGAAGTAGTATATAGTGACCAGTTTTGAGTTGAATGTGTGCCAAGTGTGTAAGGTTTGTGCATTCCTTGCTATTGATTGAGGCCCAGAACTTGCCCCGTGTGTCTGCATAGCGAAAAAAGAGGATAAGGAATTTGGGAAGTGATATAGGCAATTTTTTGATAGCCATGATTGTGCCTTCCTGTACCCACCTTGATGTATATCCCTAGTTAACCCCTTCGAGCCTTGAACTTATTCTTTGGTAGCCTATTTTGAATCTAATACACATTCCTTCTCTGGCCTATAAATTTGATCCAAAAGATCCTAAGCGCTTTGTGTAAATGTAAATGAAGGAAGCGGAAGTTCAATGGCAAGCCCCGGCATAAGTTTAGCTCGTAAAAAAATAAAAATAAATAAATAAAATTAATAAATAAATAAACTTTGATGAATGAAGTTGGAATGAAAATGGTGGGAAGAGGTGAATGTAAATGCTTTGCAACAAGGGACCAATGGTTCCAAGAAAAGGAGCTTAAGGAGGAGGTTATTGAAAGAAGGTCCAAAAATGAAGTTTGTTTTGCATTAAATCGCTTGGGAATGCAGTCACTATTTATATCTGAAAAATAGTTCCTACCGGCCCCCTAGCCTGCATTACAACCCTTAAAAGACCTAATTGATCTTGAACTTCCGTATTCTCAAAAGTAGTGAGGCAGTACACTAAGGGTAAACCTATGGTTCGTTGGTTGTGGCATGTGAATTCTTTCGAGAGTGTGAGCGAAATTGCTTCCCGCACCCATTTTGTATGAAAATGTTATGTGTAAGTAAATCAGGGTGTGCATTTGTGGTGAGGGCACATGTTTAATGAGGTCTGACAACTGATATATCTGTGGATCCAAAAGTTGTGCATGAGTTTGTTGCGTTATAAGAGTCTATTCTTGAGGCTAGATGGTCTTGCTCGAGTCGTCCTAATGAATGCATAATATTTAACATGTTGTTTGAAGCTATGATAGTTGTTGTGGACAAAGCTGAAATGCCATTAGGGGAAGTGTAGTAGAGTCGTCGTATGTTTGAAAGTGTGGAAGTGTTCGAGGACGAACAAAGCTGTAAGTGTGGGGTGGTGATCTTGGGCATATTTATGTGCCTAATAGCCAATTTATCCCATATATATAGCTAAGTTGAGAGCATTTTTCGTTGTCGGAATTAAGTTTTGAGAGTCTTTTGATGTCGCTTCTTCTAACCAATATGAGTAGATGTTTCAGGGTGAAAAGCAAAGAAGAACGAGCCAAAATAGGGCACCTGGTCAGAGGTCGGAAAATAGAAGCCGCAGCTGCGGAGAAAAAGGGCCAAGAAGCTGGAATATAAACTATGAGGGAGTATCTCCGCTTCGCGGAGCTAATACGTGTGCGCAAAAAAGGAATTCCACTTAACAGTGGAGTGCGTGATGGCAGCGCGTCACGGAGAGGTTTCATCTGTGTGCAACTATAGGCGAGGGTTAAATAGTTTAAGTGTGTTATTTTTATCATTATCAATTTTAAAAAAGACGGGAGCACAGTATTTTGGGCGATTTGGTTAACACCTTCTAGGGTTCTTCTTCTACTCTTTCATTTTGGTAAACCCTTGTATGATCCTCAAACATTATTTGAAAATATTTTGTGTTATGAGTAGCTAAAGTCCCTTATTCTAGGGTTTTAGCTACGGTTAATGGTTTAATACAATTTGTTTCTAGTATGAGTAGGGTTATCTTATGATTTGTGCTTGCATTCTTGTTTAACTATTTTAATGCATGATCAACATTAAAATAAACTCATTGTCTGCTCTTGAACTCGGAAGATGAATAGAGGGATAGACCAAAGAATGTGGGAAGTGTGTTCATTCTAGGATAAAGTCTAGAATGTTTTGTATATAGGATAGTCTTATACTTATATACCACGCTTGGTTAATATGCAAGATGAATGCTTAATGCTCCGTCATTGGATCATGCCTAACCCCGCTCAACGATGTAGTTAGGCTATCAATGGGGGTAGGCGATTAGAGGTCGGGAGATCATGATCGTAAAATGAACCTTGCGAATCCATAATGAGGTTAACCCGTCGAATACTAGTATAAATCAATATTATACCAGAGATCGATCTATGCTACAACCCTGGAGCACCTTTTCGAATTGTGAAATTTTCTTGTTTGAAACCTTTTAATTAAAGTAATTAATATTTGATAGTGTCTAATTAGTAGTTATAAACAAATTTCTAAAATTATTTGTCACCCGAGTAAATTTAGTTTAGACATAAGAGAATTGTTATTTGTTGATTTGTAGTCCTTTGGGTTCGATAATTCGGCTCGAAAGAGTCGTTGTACTACTTGAGTGACCACGTGCACTTGCGTGTGCTTTTGGGCGTAACAATGATTATATTGCAAATTGTTGTGGGGCAAACCCGGATGCTGTAAACTTTGTAGGTAATGCACAATGAAAGGATTGGGCTGGAAAGTTAGATGATGCATTGTGGGAATCCAGAACTATGTATAAGACACTAATAGGGACTTCTCCATGTTGTATGGTATTCTGAAAAGCATGCCATCTTCTGACGGAATTGGAGCACCAAGCATATTGGTCCATAAAAAAGTTGAATCTTGATCCTGAATCGGCTAGCAAGAAGAGAATAAGTTAGTTGCATGTTCTTGGGGAATTCAGACTCCACGCCTATGAAAATGCCAAGTTATATAAAGAGAAGACGAAGAAGTGGCATGGCAAGCATATCATCCCACACACCTTTGAGCCAGGCCAGCTGGTGTTGCTGTTTAGTTCAAGGTTGAAGTTATTCCCTGAAAACTTTAGTCAAAGTGGAGTGGGCCATTCGAGGCGGTGTGAATGACTCAACATCGGGCAATGAAGCTATAAGAACAAGAGCTCCACTTTTCTAGTGAATGGACAATGAGTAAAATACTACTTCAAAAATAATGTAAATCGTGAGAAATAAACACTTGAGTTGAATGACGAGTGTGTCATGAGTTGGGTCGAGCCGCGATGTTTGATTTTAACCTTTCAAGGACACTTCATCCAATTCTAAGTGTCAAAGATCGCTAGTCAGTATATAACCCAACTAAATGAGTTGGGGTCGAATCCCACAGGGAGTGGTACGTGTTTAAGATTCAATAGGAAGTACGAATATGATCAAGTCAGTCACAGGAATAGACATTTAC
>JAJONT010023868.1:0-17694 GCA_029582345.1 Solanum oplocense x Solanum tuberosum | reverse complement strand
TAATTGGAGTGTCCGAATTAGTGGTCAATGAATGTCGTTCAGTAATGCTTATCCCTAGTATGAATATTTCCCGTCTCATGGTGCATGCTCAACAAATTGAGGAGAAATTTTTTTTAAAAATGAATAGGGAGACCAAAAGAGCTAGAACCGATGATGGGAACCTTTCTAATGCTAAGTCTGATGAGCAAGGTAGGCATAGGTCTAACCAAAGGTATTCCGGTCAAGATTCTTCTAACACCCCTAGGTTTGACCAAGAGAAGGGTAGTGGGTCTCCATTGCCAAAGTCTATTTTCTCCAAGTGTGGGAGAAGTCATTATGATAAGGGCAGCAACCTAGGTCGAAATTCCTCCATATTTTCAAGATTTTGAGGTTACTTAGGAGCATAGTGACATTGTAGTAGAAAACCTTAAGACTTGAACATGTATATAGACTATGATTAAGATGACCAAAAAGGGATACTTGATTTGGGTGGCATTATGGGATGCTATTCATGCGTTGCACATGTATTCTTTTAGGTTGCTTGAGAGAAGTTCTATTTTGGTATATATGACTAAGAGTCAAATAATGCTTATAAGATTCTTATGTTGGAGACTTTGCTTATTATTATTATGATATTGTCTCTTATGCTTATAGTTGATGTTTCATGAAGTATTTCATATTAGTTTGGATTATGTCTTATGTTAACTAACCCTTGTCTTATGATCTTATGATTATGCTAGCTAACATATTTAGTACATTTTGTACTAACACATACTTTGCCTACATTCTAACCAAATGTAGGGTTTGGAGACTTGAGTGTTATTCTTGAAGCTAGGTCCTAAGGAGCTAAGGAGTTTGAAGATCTTAGTGAGTCCTCATAGCTTCGAGGACAAAATCCACCATTTCTTTTATGTCTTTATTTTCATGTTGAGACTATTGTATGGGATGTGTCCTAAGAATTTAATTCTAAAGTTGTATTAGATGGTTTGAGACAAAAGTGTAGAAAAAACTTTCGCTTGCTTTTATGAAAATGATTTCGATTGTAAAAAGTTTTAAATTTTCACGTAATTTTCTATTATATTTTCTTCATGATATGCTATGAGTCTTGTATGAGACTTTTCGGAGTCTTGAACGTCGTGTTACATCTAGGGGGTACTCCTAGGTCGTAACAGGAATCCTGGCCGCTCTGGCGGTTCCACAGAGTAGTTGCCTCATTGCCACTTAAAATAGAAAGTTTTCTTTTTCCTTGACCAGGTTTTGCTTAATCCCATGGAGTCCTAACATGCACCTTTCATAAATTTTGCAGGCTTGGCTACTATGCCTTCTTTTAACGAAGAAATTGTACCTTTCGTCCGGTTTCCCGATGCCAAAAATCAGGAGAGACACCATGATCAACGGAAAAAAAATTTTGAGATGAGTTTTAACTTGTTGGGTCTAGAGGAGAAAGTGCCCGCCTTTTATGCTCATCTGATAGAGTTTGGCTGGGCCCCACTGACAGAGGCTCCCCTTGTTGCGCTCTCCAACTGGGTGAGGGAGTTCTATCTTTCCTTCCTACCGTCGATTTGGATGACCCTCACCCTACCATTCTCATTCGAGGAGTTGATATCCCCTTGAACACTCACTTCATAAATGATGTGGTCGAGGTGACAGAGGTCCCCAGCACGGAGTTCGAGGACAATATGAGAGAGATGGACTTGGGCTGGTTGAAGGATACACTAGTGGAGCCTGCGCACCGGGACCGGGTCCATTGAGCTACTACTGAGGGCATCACCAGCGCTTACTGGTCACCGGATGCTAACCAGTGGCTACATTTGATTTCCAGGAGGATCCGCCCATCGCGCAACCATACCGATGTGACCTTTCCCCCGGCATTGGTGATGGCTTATGCTATATAGGGAATCGAACTTAACGTGGGCGTGTAGATCATTTTAGAGTGGAAGGTGTTCTACCGAGGCAATAAAAACGCATTATTCCTTCCTAGACTAGTTACTTTGATGTGCTAGCGGGTGAGGGTGCCACTCTTGGACACCAATGAGGTAATTCCCATGGATCCCCTTTTTCACCCTCTTTTGATTAGGCAGGCTTGCATCTCTATGAGTAAGAGGAGAAAGACGGGCAGGTCTACTAGCATTCAAGCAGTTGCTGAGGAAGATGACGAAGGAGGCGAAGATGACGAGGCTGACAGTACTCTCCCTATCTAGTCCCAGCCCCCGCTATCCGGTGCTCATGTAGAGGAGGACCTAGCGGCCATGCGGAGGAGATTGAGAGATTCTTATCCTAGTGCCTCGACTCCTATTCCACCCTCCACTTCCCTTGGGGTTGAAATCCTCCGCAGCCAGCTGCGATTTGAGAGGAAGAAGGGTCTAGAGAGAGATCATCTGGTGGGCCGGATGTGGAAGACCCTAAAAATCATTTTTTTCTTGCGTCACCCCAGAGGGAGCTCCCCATGCTCGAGCCAGAGGACTTTGGGACTTCCCCTGGTTGAGCGAGGCATGGGTTGGTGAGACTGCCCAGAGGACCTAGAGTCTAGTAGCGACTTCCCATTCCTGGGTTCCTGATTTGTTTTTGCCCCTCGTGGGCATGTAATGATCAAAATTATATTTCTCTTTTGGTTTTCCTTATTAATTTTGTAAGCACATGGATTTTGGTTTTTCCTGTTACCAAAGCTGCTAATTAAATGCTAGGTGATTATAAATTCTTGTTCTATTGTTGAGAACTGATTAGATTGCAGGGATTAACCTATGTATGTTCGGGGTCCATATGTGTGACTAGGGAAAAACAGGGGAGACAGGGCTGAGATTCTGCCTCGCCCTGTCCAGCTCCGCCAGGCTCACTCTGGCAGGAATAATCTTGCCCTAGTGGCTCCGACGGAACAGTACTCCGGTCAACAATTTACTGGGGTTCTTCCCGTTTTCTAAACTTTTACATTGATTTTGAGGCTATAACTAGTCACTGCTTACCCTAAGTCAACCCAACGGTACATACTCCAGAATCCCTTTCCCATTAATCCAAGACCACTAACACGAACATCCCAACATGTGCCCAGACACTCACTTGGTTATAGTCGGTCGCAACACCCGTCCAGATTTTGCTTATGAATCACATCGTAGTTATCTAGACCCTTGCACCTAACCCATTGCCGACTCTCTTTCCAACAATAGATTCACAAAACTCAGGCAATTACGACTCGCATAGTTTCGAACATTTAGGCTAGCATATTGCACACATCGAAATCCAAACAAGCATACCATGCACATAGTCATGTCATAGCATCCAAGTAAATGTACCTTTTACACCACCAGTTATTTCAGACAACAATATGCACACATTCGCAGTTTCAAGCTACAACTCACAGACAATTCAAAATTATTAGTTAATTCACCCCATGTATGACCATTACTGATCATCCATGCATTTATACAACCTTTAAGGCCAAATACCAATTGGAACTTTCTCAGTTCCAATTTACCTTGTTTGTGTCCCTTCAATCGTGACCACGACATCCAGTTCACTTTGTTGAGATACCAATTGAACTCAAATCATACCACAAGCGATAACTTGCACGAAAGGAGAGAAGAAAAGGAACAACTTCCTAAAATGCTTCATAGCGTCCTGATGATTAGATATGGAGGTCAAGACACCCCTCTACATGAGTCTATTCCATATTTTCTCTTGGGAGACCGGTAACCTGGGCTCTAATACCAATTTTTCATAACCCAACCCTTTGGGTCGTGCGGGCACCTACTCTAACACCTAAGCAGGAGAACCCTCCATTCCCAAACAATTAAATAACACTATGAGATTTTTATAAAATAAAGATGTTGTTCAATGACTCAAGTTAAGACTTGTAAAGTAATTAACTTCCCCAAGGATCTAGTATAAACATGTAGAAGAGCTTCTAAGATTTACAAGGCATATAACATAACAATAAGTGATGCAACTCCCACCACATGGAAGGAAAAATAGAAGTTGTTGGAGATTGTATTCGTCTTCACCTATGAAACATTACTGACCCTGCAACCAGACTATGCCAAAAAGGCATAGCAAGAATAGTATTAGTACAAACACATGTACAGGTAGGCATCATCGATCAACTCGATTCCCACCGCATAATACAAGAAATTGACTAGTAGGAAACATGCAATAAGACTGTTCATTTCTCCACTTTCATATCCTTATGCCCTTACCATTTTTGACTGCTTCAAAATATACTAGTACTCTCGACTCTAACCCTTTACTCGCTCCACTCTTGATCATAACTTAAACATTCTACCTCTTAGAGAGGTTCAGGATGTAATCACTACCACCCCGGCCAACCACTCACAACATACCCTTATTCCATCCACCTCACCACTCAACCCTTGACCCCATAGTACATGTTATCAAGGCTCATAACCATTTCAATACGAATCCATTTGTTAACGTAATACCTAACCACTTTAATGCCCTACTTATAACATAACACTACCCCAATTCTCAACGACAAGAACACAGACCACCTCTCTACCTAACACACAGTAACACCTGAACCCTTGGTCTCAACTCACCTTACACATCCTGATTTAGACCTGACCATGTATGGTTCATTTAATAACAAGGTATATATCAAGTAAATCCAACATGGTAATACACGTATAAAGAATACAGTTTAGGTAATTAATCTTTCAAGAGTAACATATAGTTTTCAGTATCAATGACAATTAGACCTGAACGTAGTAATCACAGATGGTCCTCTCATGAAACCCATGCACAAACTGTTAGTGTGTCGAAACATGACACTCGATCCCAATTAGTATTCTAGAATGTGACGCCCGATCAAATGTATTGTCGGAACGTGACACCCAATCCAATGTATGTGTCGGAACGTGACACCCGATCCAATGTATGTGTCGGAACGTGACACCCGATCCAATCAACACAACCATAGTCATAATCACATCCATAAGGAATAATACTCATTATCATACAATCAAGTAATAGGTTCATGGCATGTAATTATTTATACTTAGACTTTTCATCATCATCCGAGTCATGTTCTCTAATCCCATTCATGTGCCCAAGCATGGAACCAACATCAAGAAGTACACACAACACTAACACTAGAGTCAAGCATCCTCTAAACCTATTCCACAAGATAGTGTTTCCTTCTATGATTTCCATCTTATTCAACGATTGATAGTATATAAACAATTATCCCTTTTTTGGTGCACGAAGGCCTACGTATGAATTCTACCATCAATTATCAACATACTATGCCATGAACACGGATTTTAGTATACTCAATTAAATAAACCTAGCCTACCTGGGCGCCAAGCAGCTGCACGGGATTATGGCTAAAAATCTGGTTTTTTGACCTCGTGATGTGGATTTGACAAAAAATCTGCAAGCTATCGACTTCCTTATACTTGAACTCTCTTCCTCCTTCTTTCCCAAGCCTAGAGCAGCCTTTTGAGGGTTTTTGGGGTGATCCTCGCCTCTTTTTGGTGTTTTGACAAAAAAGAGAAAATAGGGTTAGTGTCATTTAAGTTCTATTTTCGACCTTCCCTCTCTGTTGCTCCCTAGCCCGCTAGAGCGTCGCTGCCCTAGCGGCAACTGTTCCTCTCTGGTGGGATGATGGGTCTAGTCCTCCCAACATTTATCCTTTCCGAATTAATGACTGTTCAAGTCATTACAGTTTTTTATTTTTTTAAAATTAAAAAAAGTGAAAAATTGTTGGAGACTTTTCCTGATACTTTAAATTATAGGTCCGTTCCTTGTACCAATATCTAATAGTAAGGCTCCAAATAAAGAGAATCAAATGAGTGACATACACATGCAAATTATAGAAGAGGAAAGAAAGTAAATACTACATTATTACATTGGATGCTAAAAAATCAAGAGAAATCACAAGACTAGGAGCAACAAAAGAAATACAACAAACTTCACTCATCTTCTTCGCCAAGACATGGAGCTCTGAAGTGATGGTGATTAGAGGTTAATGGTCAGCTAAGAACTCAAAATACTGGTCACATTTTGATCCAAGGGAAAGCTAGCTTGAGTAGAAATCATCAAGGATGCTTTAAACTCTCACAAGCTAGTGCCATGACTCTAGCTCATTAAAGCCTCCTTCAGCATGGCTTCGTCAAGCCAAAATGAATCTATACCAATGAGTACCGCTATACCCTTATCCTTTTATTTAATTGATAATATCATAAAATTTTATTCAATTAATCTCTTAACAAATTGAGCTCCAATCGGAGCTAATACCCTGGTTCAAGGATGCATATTATCATATATATGAAGTTAATTTGCTGTAGGACATGGTATGTTGTTGTTCCTCCATTAATCAATTTTTCCTTACAACCTCATATCATGTCAGTCTTGTGTAAGGCCTTCATCAATTATTTGCTTCTCTAGTCATACAAAACTTGTTTAGTATTTTCTTATGTGCAAATTTGGAATTTGTAGTTTTTTCATTTGCAAGATTCTTCTTCCTTTATTTGGTACATGTTCAGTGTTTGTATATTTAGTATGATTTGTACCTGCAAAAGAAAAAACTATGTTATCAAAAAAATCTGCGACTTTGTTCCCTTCTCTTAATATGTGAGTTACACAGAATTCAAGCCCCATTCTCATTGCTATTACTTCGGCCTCAAGTACTGAACCTTCCCCTGTTATTCTTGTCTCAACAAATACAAACTCTTCACTATAATTCCTCACACAAAAAGCACTATAATAGGCTTAGGGTTGCCTTTATACCCCATAAAGATTACATTTGAAATTTCTTAAGTTAGGTTTATTCCAAGTAACAACTTATGTGAGTAAGATTGGTGTATACTCCTCCAAATACTAAACAATGAAAGGCAAGTTCATAGGAACATTCTTTAGCCATGAATACTTAGTAATAATAAGCAAATAAATGTTCCTATTAATCGTTGATAATAAACAATAAACAGAGACCCTTCCTCCATGATATATAAATTTCTTCTCTTCCATATGTGCCAAATCACCATGATAGGTATGATATTAAAAATAGTCATCAGTTTTGGAGCTCAATCAATTTTTCACCACACTTAAAAATGTTATTCCTCAATTGGGTAAATAGACCTTAAACCCCAACTACAACAGCCAAGTAATTCCTACCATTTTTGAATTAGGACAATTATAAAATAGATGCTAAAAAGTCTCTATAGCAGTTGTATTGCAATAGCAACATGTCACATTCTCCACCGCCCTCATCCGCATAGTAACCTCTCTAATAGGAATTCTCCTTATACGCACTATCCATATTAGAAAAGCAATCTTAAATTGCAGACCCTTGACCCAAATATTTGAGAAACGTTCTTGCCTTATCTTTTAATCTTTTACTAGGTCCTATGTGATTGAAATTGTGAATTTACCATTTCCAGTCAGCTTCCACCAAGCTTTATCCCAATCTTCATCAACTTCCGCCACCTTAACCTTATCAATAATATGATGTCATGACCCAAAATACCTCCTAGGTGTGACATGTCGAATAGAACCCCGAGAGGCCCTAAACAAGCCACTTGACATATGCATGACATAATAAAATACAATTCAAGAGATATATCTACTATAAGTCTCAAATAATAGAACGACATAAAGGATACTAACAGAGTACATAAGAGATATACAGAATACTACTACGTCTGACACAAGCCTTTCTAACATCGTAAGAGTAGTTGGAACGTACCTCATATGCCACGTACAAGTCTGAAATAAAAGTGAGCATAAAAGCAATAAAGGAACTATAACATAAATAACCTTGTCCTTAGAGCCTGAGAACTCACCAACCCAATGATCAAGCTGAGACATCCCAATTTAAGCACGTCCGAGAGGAGGAACGTCAGACCCTATAGTATAAGATAATATAGGCACAACTATGCATTAGTACATTGAATGTACTAAGTATGAGAAAATGCATAAGAATATAGGCATAGTAACATGAAAAACTTTAAATATGATATGCAGGACCAAGTAAGTTGTAGTAAAAGTCATTATAAGAATCCATGGGTCATAAACAAGGTAAATGCATACTTAAAACATAGGGAAAGTTTTATAAAACCTTTGAAGAAACATAATTCATTTGTGAAATATTTGTTGATAAAAGATAATAAGATCCTGTGAGATATAACATGAAATCCAGCATGACCCTTACACTGGAAAGGAGAAATTACTTGCGTAGGTAGAATTTCATCACATTCATTCATAATTACGATTGTGGATCCACTAGCTAAGTCATTTAAGATAATACTACGGTGGCATGTAGTTTGAGAGAAGGAGATTGCTTCTAGAGACCCGACATCTACTAACGAGAGAATCTCCATCTCAAAGTCCTCTCGGTGCTATGTAAATCCCAACGGAAAATACATATTCATTTTCATAAATCAAATACCTGGAAAGGCACAATTACTACTACCAACCCAATCATAAATTCATATTAGAGTAACTCCTTTCACATCATGATTTCATACACTTCTTCATAATAATCACTTACCTTTCTAAGCATCTAAATCATGATTTTATTCATATGTGATAAAATCTTTCACAAATCATTGATACTTATCTCAAAAGAATCCATAGTTTATAATCATTCTTTTTATAAAACATGCATAGCTTTCATAATCATAATTCATAAGTGAATAAGCTTAATACAAAATTCATGTTTATGAAGTAGACATAGGCACAAGTCTATATGAAATCAATTTAAAACCAGGTAATTGAATCAAATCATGCTTAATAATATTGAAAATAAACAATTGAATCATGATAAATAGGACTCATAGAGAATTGCATGAAACCCTAATGAAATTAGGTAAAATCAATTTAGAAAATTGAGATTATTTTGGGACCACTAGATGAAAAGACTCCATTGATGAATTTCCACATACCTTGATAATCAAATCCAAAAATAAATGGAGAACGTGTAACACCCTGGAAAAAATTTGAGCAAAGACTCGAGCCATTCTTTGTTGCGAGTAAGATTTTACGGAGGAATTTAAATTTTTCTTAAGTTTTAGGGTCCCTAGATATAGCACAATGAGTTTCAAAAACAACTAAAGAAAGTTCATTCAAGTCATTCTTAAGTTCTTCTAAGTTTGGGGTTAACTTCAAACGACCATAATTTTTAGTACAGGATAAGTTAGGAGACCCATATGATATCAAATGAAAGATCTCTGAGTTCTCATTCCAATGCTGCCAAGTTTACTAATTTTTGAGCTTGTGTGAAGGAGATATGCCCATTTGAAGTCTACCTATCCAATTAAGGAAAGTTACCCAAAAATATGAGGGGTATCTTGGTCTTTTCCTTACCCCATCAACTTAAAATGATTTTTAGTAATATTTAGGGGTCTAAACTGATTTGGTTCAGTTTTACAATCCCAATTATGCTTAGGGTTTAGAAGAGAGTTCAAGAAGAGAAAAGAGGAGAAAAGAAGGAAGGTTCAATGCGTTCGTCAAGATTCTTGACTTTTGTTGCAGATTTTTGCCAAGGATTCGATCCTAAGACGTATGTAAAGTTTCAAAGTGTTGGGTTCGTTCACTAACATGCCAATCATGAGTTTTTTTGTGAATTTATCCATAAATATTGAGAAATTTAAGTTCTTGATAAAAGTTCTTAAAGCGTTGTTTTCGTTCTTTAATTATGATGGATTGATGAGTTCTTGAGATGAAAGTTAGGAGCTTGAGAGTTGTTTTTGAGTATATTTTCGTGTACTTATATTAGTTATTAGAATATAAGTAAGTTGGGAAGAAACCATTCGATTCTAGGCGAATTAGAGCCAAAATTTGTCGGAAAGGTCTGGAGGAGGGCTAGGGCGGCGCGCCCTAGATGCGCCAGATGGGCTGGGGCGGCGCCCTAGCAGTGCATCAGGTTGTTGCCTCTGAAGTTTAGGGGCTAGCACCCCGCTCAAGCAGTGCGCCAGGGTCGCCTAGCCCCACCATTTTTCCGTTCTTTTACCCGTCTAAGTTCTTTTGAAGTGTACCTTTACTCCGTATTGATTCTAACTACTCGAAACTACATATAAACATCGAGAGATCATTCATATGATGAACTATAACCCTTGAATCCATAATTCAAATTCAAGGAAGAGTTAAAAGTAAAGTTTGAGAAAGTCCCTTTGAGTCTTTTCGAGGAGTCTTCTACAATAACTTTTAAATTGTTTCAAGACTCAATTAAGTGAGTATGAGAATGAGAAGAATGTATTCATTAGTCCACATTATCATTGAGATCCTTGAGTCAAGTCGTTCATGCCCATAAATTCTGCATGAACTTCATAATTTGAGTATCTTTGAGAGAAGTAGTATCTTCAAGTTCTATGTCTTGAGCATTGAGTTCCTACTCATTTTGGGATCTATCCCTAATCATGGGACTACTAAATGTTACCCATGAAAGTCCTTGAGCTGATTAGTTCATGCCCATAATTCTGCATGAACCTTATGAGTCGAACATTCATGAGATGAGTAGTACCATTGAGTCCTTGAGTTCTGGAGTCATTGAGTTTCGAGTATTGAGTTCTACATATGGTTATTGAAAACCTTGAATTGATTCGTTCACGTCCATAATTCGGCATGAACCCTATTTTGAGAAGTCTTTTACAATTATTCATAATTTGTTTAAAGGCTTGAGTAAATGAGTATGAGGAAGAGTAGAGTGAAGTTTCATTTTCTTTAAAATGATATATGGGAACTAAGTATTCCCAAGAGAAATGTTTTTACATTTATAAAAGACAAAACAACGATTTCCAAAAGAGATCATGAGTAGTTTTTAGTACTATCTCTTTTAAGACAAAACATTTTGAGTAATAATCTCAAAGTTGAGGTAGATGAAATTTTTTCTTTAAAACATAACGAGCTAAGTTATATTTTAGTAGTAGAATTGAGCACCGATATGGGGAGAGTTCTAACAACTCACAACCTGCATAAACCATGTAGACAACGTGGATAGAAAGGGTCATACTTTTAGATGATTCGTTATTGCTTTTAAGCATAGACTAGTGGATCCACTTAGTTAGTAGGTTCTATACCCCGGCAAAGTATAGGACAGTTTTGGCAGCGTGGGCTAGACGTTGTATCATCACATAGCTCATAGTGATGGTTGTCGGTTAGAGAATCTCCCAAACAGAGTTGTTTTGTATCTTTGCATACAAATAAGAGTTATTATTGTATTTCATGCAATTGAGTTATTATTTTATCTTTGAATAAACCTGAGTTATTATCTATTATTCTAACACCTTTTCAAATATTGTATCATTTATTGTTGCTTTTATCTTGAGTTGAGTATCTTGAGTCAGAGTTGAGTACCTTATTGTTGAGTTGATCACTACTGATTTGAGTTGAGTTGAAATATGTTTCACAGAGTTGAGTATCTTATTGTTGAGTTGAGCCTATTTCTCAGTGTTGAGTATCTTATTGTTGAGTTGAGCCATATTTCTCTAAGTTGAGTTGAACTATGTTTCATTGAGTTGAGTCGAGTTGAATTGAGTTGAGTGAGTTGAGAAGAGGTAAGTTTATTTTCATCAGTTCAAGCTTATGTTTATGCTTCAGAATTCCCCTTACATGCTCGTACATTCAATGTACTGATGTCATTTGACTAGCATCATTTTATGATGCCGATACAGGTATTCATGGTCATCAACAGAAGCTTCGTTGATACCACTTGTAGTTTCAGTCAGCTTTAGTGAGCCTTCTTATATTTCGGAGGACTCCATCTTTACCTTGCAATTAGTTGGTTTTGAGATGTCGTAGGTTTTGTCCCGATATTTTTCTGTAATAGTAGAGGCTTCATAGATAGACAAAGTTGAGTAGTTTTCAGTATGTATCCTTTTTTAGTTGTTTTTAAGATCTCTGAGTTTATCTATTGAGTATTGTTCAGATCTTTTTAAAGTTAAAGTATTTGAGTTATTGAATTTAATTCAGTTCTACGCTCATGTATGCTTGAGTTAGTCTTCTGCTTGTAGTCAGCAAGGATGAGGTTTCGCTTGGGGACCAACAATGGTTCTCGAGTGTTGGCCACGTCCAGGGTGT
Organism: Solanum oplocense x Solanum tuberosum; assembly: GCA_029582345.1. NCBI lineage: Eukaryota > Viridiplantae > Streptophyta > Magnoliopsida > Solanales > Solanaceae > Solanum > Solanum oplocense x Solanum tuberosum. The sequence continues at coordinate 5,691 of JAJONT010023868.1, read as the reverse complement.
AAACTCCGTTCGTGATAGAACGAGACCTAGACTCCCTTGAAATGCTAGTTTTAACCTTGAAGCTCTTGAGAGAATTTTTGAGAAGAAGACTTGAATAATTTGCGGAAATTGAGTGAATGAGGGGATTTAGTCTAACTTAGTAAGATAACAAATGATTATAGGATAGTTATAGGGCCAAAAAAAACATAGTTTAGGGGTTAATTGTGTAGAAAAAGACCAAACACCCTTACTTAAAATGTCTACAGTTTGGACCTATGATAACGTTCAACTACACTTCATCTAATACTAAGTGTAGGCAATCGCAATCTAGTATAAACCCAACGAAGAGTTGGGGTCGATCCCATAGGGAGTGATACGGTAGAGAATTCAATTATGAAGTGAAAGACATGTTCTAATTGATTGTAGGAATAGAAATTATCAAAAACGTTGAAGTAAATCAAAGAGGTTGACAGCAAGTGTCAAATGGCCAGATGAGGTTTGTTAATTAACAACTACAAAAATAGGGGAGTAATCAAGTAGAAAGAGATACTTGGGGATGTGATCAATTAATTGCCAATTTTGCTATACGGGTGATTAGTAATTACTAAAAGTTGTTGAATCTAAGTGGGTAGGCTAGGCTTTAGATGTAATAGCATCAAACTATAAACAGCCCAAAACCTCAATTTATCTACTCTCTCGAGCTAGATAGGTAGGATCGAATTAAGATTCACTCTCTTGAGCTGAACCACAACAATCAAATTACTACAATCATCAATTAATAATCTTAATTCTAAAACCTCTCTCTCGAGCAAGCATAGAATGCTAATCTAGAACTGTATTTGCAACTACAACTCATAAGTTAACATTTAATTATCAATCAAACCCACTTCCAACCAGCAATTTAAATGAGTAATTACTAACACCCATAAGCTAATTAAGACAATTAATTACATAATCACACCCCCAAGAATGGGGGTTTGAGCCACACATTATAAAAGGTAGGAAATCATTACCAACTACGTTATCCATAAGCTTGGGAATACAATCCACGTCTTTACAATGGTCCAAAATGCTCACTATCGAAAACCTAACTTGAATTATACTAGAAAACTCTCGAGAACTAAGAAGAACAATGTTTGAGTTCAAAACTCGGAGTCTAACAATGGCAGGATTAATCCGAACCTTTCAGAATATTCTTTTCTCTTTTTGAAAAATAATTTATACGTTTTCAGATTTTGGCCTGCGGGGTTACTCATTGGAGTTAGTCAAGCATCGCCAACCCAGTCGGCGATGCACCAATTGCTCCTCTACATCGCCAGTTTGCCTAGACTCTTCATCCTTCAGACCTTGTAACTTTAGGCGATCAAAGTCTCTATCGCTGATCCATTCGGCGGTTCGACGAAGGTCCAATTCTATCGGCAAGTTGGCTTCTCCTCAAGGCTAGCAGTCTGTAACATTAGGTGAGCTGAAGTGTCACTCGGCGAGTCACCGAGTGGCTTTGGCGATTCTCAACTTTCACTACCTTCATCCTTTTTCATCTTTTCTGCTCCTTTTTGCCCGGTAATGTTGTTGCCTTGCTCATTTGCCTTTTTATCTGCATATTAACATTTAAACATGAGTTTGGAGCACAAAATAGACATCGAAGACACTAATTCAGTGAATAACAAGCCCTAAATGAGTCAAATTCCCACACTCATCAACACCCCCAACTTAAACTTTTGTTTGTCCTCAAGTAAACCCAAGATCAATCAGTTTAATAACGATGTCTACAAATAGGGCTACTCAAGACTCAACAGGAATGCACACAAGAGGTTCAAACTATACATGTAATGTTCAGTTGTGCACTCTAAGATTCAAACTATGACTAACCATCATCAAATAGAACTCAAGCTCAGAATGCTTGCTTCGAATGCAAGTTCAATCTCAACAAAATCATTCAAATACCCTAACACCAAGAATGATTCCATGCTCACACAAACTCATCAACAATTTAGAATTTCAGAATCAAATACAACTCTCACACTCCCAAAGATAAACACATGCATGACTCTACCCATAGGCTTGCCCTTACTTTCCAATTAACATTATTTTCAGCTCACTCAAGACCACAAAGTACTTTCAAGGCTTGCAATAAGGCTGAGTGTAAAGGTATGATCATTTTGGTTTAGTGACTTTTACCTTCATGAAGCATGGCCTGCATTTCACTATTTCTCCTTCTCTTTCACATAATATGATGTTCAAATCCACCCTATGTTCATTTAAGCAAGACTCATTAGATATCCCATTTCTTTTGTTCATTTCACAAAGTCTTCTCTTTTTCAATATTTTTTCTAATTTCACATTTTTCTTTTCTCTCTTTTTTGTACATGAAGGGGTTCCATTTTTTTCAACAAGATCCTTCAAAGGCGAATTTTACAAACTTCTTGATTTTCCTTCTTTTTCACCAAACCCCGAACTTCGACTTTTGGCCTAAGTTGACTATTCAAATGAACCAATACTTTATGAAGGTTATAGGTGATGGGACAAAGAGGTCAAAGTTGTTCAAGTTTCTTCCAAAGAAAATGATAGGTTGAAATGGTGTCAAGCTAGGTTCACACTCTCACAAGGTGGTCACAAAGATGTATAAGATCAGTTTTTGGTTCACTCCTTACAAATTGTGCCTAAGATCATTTCAATCGCTTGCTTACATCAATCAATTGGACTAACAGGGAAAGTTCTAGGTATTACCAAACACATGTTTCAAGAAAACCTCACCACGCATGGCATTTGACACAATCATCAAACAAGACTCTACAATTTCCAACTAGTGTCCAACGGTCATCACAAGAGATCAACTCAACAACCGGCTAGTCACAACGAGATGCTAGGAGTTTACATATGACCTATGTAACTCAATTTTCCTCATCGTAACCATACACTCATATTGTTCAATCAAGAGCACTATTAAAGTCATCGATATTGATCACAACTGACACTCAAAATTGCAAGAGAACAACCACATTAAAGCACATTCAATAGGTGGCAAAACCAACATTCTACCAGTTTGCATTTCAAAACAAAGGACTAACACAATGGATCACAAACAATATATATATATCAACAAAAACCAGCATTCACAAACAAAATATTCACACACAAAGAGTATCCATAAAACAGCCCAAAAGAAGTGTGTATGGAAATACCTCACCCCGCCAAAATAATCTAGAAATTGTCATCAAATGCGCAAAAATAATAAAACAGCCTAGAAATAATAGAAAGTAGGTGAAAAGGATCATCCCGCAAGGCTAAGCTTGGGGTGAACTGTGCATATCGGTGACTCCATCTGTAGGGGCATCAGTGCCCAGCTCATCAACATCCTTTGCTCTACTGGAACCCACCATCGAGGTATCCCGAAATGAAGCCTCTACCAGTGACTGGACCATCACACCCTCAAGGTCCTCCAAATCATCATACATTTCTACGTCACGAACACCCAACTCCTCCTCATCGGTCTCAGCCTCAGACGCAACCTCAACCTCATCCATAGCAACATATCTGGTAGTAATAGCCGGAGGAACCTCAGAACTGGATGGGAACTCTGCACTTGGGATGTCGGGGATCCTTATTGTACCGAATAGCATCGATAGATTAGTGGATTTTGTTAAAATAAAGAGTTTTGGATTTTAAGGTTTAGTTTGAAGAGTTTTGAGGTCAAACGTCAAGGGACGACTATGACGTTTGGAGACCAGTCTTTTGAGCTAATGTGTTTTAGTGGTGTAATGCTGCCATTGTCTTGTTTGAAAAGGGTTTAAGGAGTCAACGTCAAGGCACATATTAGACTGCATGCTATGAGACCTACTCTAGGTTGGTTGAGGGTGTTAGACAAGGAGCCAAGACAAAAGGGGCAAGCCTTAGCCAAAAAGCCAAGGTTGTCCCAAGTTGGCTGCTCACTGCCCCAAAGACCACGGGCACCACCATGACCATTGGTTCCCTAGATGATCCGTATACTTGGGTGTGAAGATCACTTGGTCTCAAGGGAGGAAAGGCAACTTTGCCTAGGTGGTTCCTCATCTTCACGAGCTCCACCACAACTCGTGGTGTGCACCACGAATCGTGGGAGCCTCTATGAAGATGCCTTGGGACCTTGAGGGATTGACATGGTGGAGAGGCCCACTGGTCAAGGGATCACGGGCACCATGGCCCAAGTGGGCGTGGTCCCTTACGGGGCTGCCTCATTTAGGGGCTTTTGGGTAATTTCTTTTAAATGTTTTAATGTGTGGGATTGATTTTAAAAGGTTTATATGATAAATATAAATAGTTTTAAGTCTTAAAACCTTCCTTTAACTCCTTATTTCAAAGACCCTAATCAAAAACCCCAAAGTTCTTCTTTCGCTATATTTCTCTCAAGATCAAGGAAGAAGAAGGTGTGGGAAGCTAGGGTTTCGAATTCAAGGTTTCCTCCATCAAATTTCTTGGGAATTCTTGATAATAAGGTATGATGGCTCTTTATCTAGGGCTAGTTTTCTCCCTAGAGCCAAATCTCAAATGGCTTTCAAGTTTTCCAAAGTTTATGAAAAAGCCTCTTTCTCACTCCACTCAAGGGTTCTATAATGAAAATGATTTTCAAAATACAAGCTATGATATTATTGATGTTTGATTGAAGTTTTTGGATGAAAAACTCTATGAGCCCTTGATTTCCACAAAACCCTAAAATTAGCTTCTGATGTGGGTTTATTGCTTATGATTCAATGTTGATGAAATTGTGTTCAAATTGAGTTGTATAGTTGATTTCTATTATTATCTATTCTTATCTATTGTGAATTGTTGGAGAATGGAGGAATGGTGATTGTGTCTTTGGAAAAGGGTAAGTTTGACCTAACTTTATTATTAATGTAGAATTGATATAGCATTGTGATAGAATGATGTGTGATCCACCTATGGTGGAGGTTTTTACTTATTGAATGTATTATGAGCATGGCCTTGAAGGAATTATATAATGAATTGATGTATTATCATGTTATGATGTATTGAATGTATAATGTGAAGATGTTCTTGGGATCTCAAGGTGATCTTGTGTAAGTGTGTAGCATTGTGATTGAATGTGTGATCTCTCTTAATGTTCATAACTGATGATGTTAGACTATGAAGGGTCTCTATATGGTGATTTTTTCTCTTGATTTGGTAGACATAGGTACCTCTTCTTGAATGTGATATTTTGACTTACGTGTCTAATTGAGCATGGATTGGTAGACCTAAGCATGGTGCCCTTTCTATGAATGACTAAAGAGGCATTCTAGGCTATATCTTGAATAGGCTAGACCTAAGCTTGGTACCCTTTTCATGAGTAAGTCTAGACCCCTAAGTGAATGTGAAACCTTGAAGTGGTGGACCTTATGGTGATGACCTTCTTCTTGTGTGAAATGATAGACTTAGAGTTGGTGGACCAGAACGGTAGAGAACCCTCTCTAAGAAAGTCAATGAGCTAACCTTAATGAACCTTGATCGGTAGATCCTTTGTGGTGCCCTTCCTGGTAGAAGTACTATGTGTCGGCTAGACCTAATGATGGTGCCCTCTCTAGTACATATATGTGAATAAAATTACTCTATGGGAACTAAGGCTAAGCACCGAGTGGATATGGTTAAGATGGTGGCCCTCTCCGAGCATGAGGTTAGGGCACAATGAACTTCTTTGGATATCCCCTAAACCATGTGCCTACATGGGATGTGTACTAG
>JAJONT010023867.1:0-22669 GCA_029582345.1 Solanum oplocense x Solanum tuberosum | reverse complement strand
TTTTTTTTTTTTTTTTTTTTTTGTGTGTTTTACTTTTATTTGGGCCAGATCTTCTTTGGGCCGGTCAGACATTTTTTATTTTGTTTATGTTTATGTTTGTGTTTTTTTTTTTTTTTGGAGAAACTACCTAACTATACAACGTTGCTATCATATTTACTAATTAATTATATATTATTTCACCATTTAGTAATTTCATACCATATTTCAAGTCAGATATATGTGAATCACACTAGATACATATTACATACATGTATCTGACGTGATTCACATGTATTTGCGATACCAGATACGCAAGCAAGATATGAGAGTGACGAGCAAGATGGGAGGGAAACGAGCAAGATTTGCCTATGTATCTCAGATACATGCTAATCACACTACATACACACTATACATGTGTCTAGTGTCATTCGCATGTATCTGGAATACCAGATACACGAACGAAATATGCGAATGGAAAGAGAGATGGGAGGAAGGTAAATGAGATTTGTCTATGTATCCTAGATACATACGATTTCACTTGGATACAATATATCTGGAATAAATTTGACCCCATATATCTAAGATACATGTATTTAGATGCACCAAAATTTAGTAAGATTCATAATATTACAAACTAGTGTGTATCTAATTAGGTTCTACACTGAAATTTTGGTAAGTTACCCTTTTTTTTTCACAAATAAAAATCGACCCAAGGGCCAAATTCACTTTTATATATATATAAAATCTTGTATAAGATTCTTGGATTTTTGGTGGTGGTTTCATATGGATTTGAAAATCCTTCAAATGTTAAAACCTACCCATAGTAAAAGTTAAATAATCAAAATCGCATCAACGATAAGAATTGTGAGGATCTTAATGTGTATATATATTTCAAAACAAGGTTATAGTAAATTTAGAGCTTCTTAGGGAGGAATAGTAGTAATTATTTAGATATTTGAATTTTATATTAAAAAAAAAGAATAGAAATAATGGTGTAGTAAATCTGGAAAAATTTAAGTTTTTACCATAAATAATAGAAATAAAGAAAGGGAGTACTAATTGACATATTTTTTTAGGCATAATTTCTATCTACCTAGTACCTTAAATTATTCAAAAAACGAATTGAAGTGGTATTAATTGGGTTTGTGAATCTCTTTAATGTTATTGAATAGTTATTTATTTTTACAGAAAATATGAACAAAATGATAACGTGGAAGCAGATAATGGAATTAGAGCTGATTTGTGTGTTTTTCTTTATATGTTTGACGTTAGTGATAAATGTTAAAACATATCAACTTGTTATTGCATGTGCCTTGATTATTCTATTGAGGCAAGAGATGCTCTGCCTACAGCGGAAGTCGGACAAATGTGTAGAGAAGGATCATTTCCGTTCTTCTTTTCATGTAGCTTTAAGATTGACTATGATAATGCCGTTGATAAAACACCTTTTTTAGAACCTGTAAATTGCACATACCTTACATCATGCTTTTCTTAATTATCAAAATAATTTTATATGTAATGTAAAGTATATTTCTTATGACAAATTAAACAGAGAAGGGCCTAAAATGCCCCTCAAAATAATCATTCGCCTACCGCCGTTTACCTTTTTCTTTGTGGTCTTTCTGTGAAATCAGTCACCTTACAATATTTCTTTAGTTTTCATAGTCAATAACTTTTCCACTTCAAGTTTCACGTCATATTTTTTTAATCAAACAACCTAAATTCTATTAATTTCATTTTTAGTATTCAATTAGGTTAAAAAGAAAAAGTTCTTTAATTAAAAAAAATGAGAAAAGGAGAAAGTAGAGAGCTTTGATAGAGGAGGATAATTAGAGATTTTTCATTCAGCGTCAAAAAAAGGAAAAAAAACAGTAGTACACCGAAGGAAATTGATTAGATTCTTCATACACACTTGTCAAGACTTAGACTAAATTGAAATACATTAGAAACTTATCTATTACAAATCTATTAAGACCCAAGTGTAAAACATAAAATATAGGATTTTGCTGTCTTAACTTGCAATCTCTAACATAAGGCTAGTCCATAAGGTAAAATCCTTCTAACTCAAAGTACTAATGAAGTGTAAAATATAAAAGCTTTCTTTGCTCCAACGTACAGCTATATAAAATTTATTGAGTGCAAATTTTGACACAAGGGTAAGGGTCTGTATATTGAATTACTGCTCTCTCAAAATACCAATCCGCAACAGCTTCCACAATTGTCTATACACATAAAATGTTACAACAAATTAAAATTTGTTATGACTCATCAAAACTAACCAGAAAACAAAAATGTGTGTATTCAAACTTTATACAAACAAACAAACAAACATTACCTTATTAAATAAGGTTAGAGAGCTAGTCTTGAGCCAGTATGGTGTTAAGCGAATTCCCCCATGAGAATAGCAAGATGTGAGGAAATAACCCCTCGTAAAACAAGGGGTAGTCCCTCAAATGTTTAGCATATAATTAGAGAAGTTGTTTTTATTTCAAAAGCTTAAACTCTAATTACCAAACTTGGTTCCATTGTGGACGTGCAAGCAGGCGGCAAATTCTTAGCCGATTCCTGTGAATAAAAGAGTAAAAGATTCAACTTCTTAAGCATATACCAAAATTACTAAAACAAAAGAAGAAGAAGTGACTCACATATAGGTTAACAATGTTTTGATACATCTCTTGAGTATATGAAGTACCATAGATTGACTTCCTAAATAAATTGTTAAATGTCAAATCGTTAGCAGAAGAATTAGAGTATCATTTTCTTGAGATCACATATTATAAGAAGAGTGTGCGTGCTGACCCATTGATGAAGAAACTAGCGTCTACGACACATTTAACTCTTGCATTCTCCGGAAGGAGGCATTTGAACTTGTCTCAGTTCAAAATGGTTGCCAATCCTCCAGCTGATGTTCCTGAGAGAATGGCCTGACAACATTTATATTGTCAAGTAAGAATTTTTTGTTTTTTTTGAAAGAAGAATAAGGTAGAGAGTGAATTGAATAGGATATTTATTAGCTTTCATAGATTCATGAAGCTAAGCTCCATTGTTGTGGATCTCTGCAACTCTACATGGAGAAAACAGTGAAGACAGAAGGATCTAGAAGAAGAAGAGAAAGAAGATATTATTGATGATGTATCTGACTACATTTACACTTCCTATTTATAGGAATCTCATTACACTGTAAACACACACTTTAGGAGCTGAAATTGGTTACAACTAACTAACAAGTTGCCTAACCACTGGGGGACAAATTTGATGCATTGGGTAGTCTGAATGATGAAGAGGCTGACCAGACTACACAAGGGGATGGAGCTAGGGACAATAATATGGGGAACGAGATTGGATCAACAAAAAAATGGGTAGAGGAAGTTTTCAATGGAAAAGAGAGGATATGCGAGAGCTGTAGCAATAAAAAAGTGGCGGATAAGGAGAGGTTGATTACATAAGACAAAAGAAATGATATAGCAGTGTTAGATACTTCTCAGTTGATAAGGATGATAATGAAGAGAGGGAGAAAGAGGATTAGGGTAGTAAGGTGGGGAATATAGGGGGAGGATCGAAAGAGATGGAGCGTCAGGGCAGTTCAAATTTCGTTGAAGACGGAGTCAATGAGTTGCAGGACCTTACTAAGGATGAAAAACAACATTGAAGAGATACAAAGGAGGATGGAGAGGTGAATGAGAATATTGATACAATAGCAAGAGATGGAGATCTCTCACCAAGACAAATAAATAATTTGAAGAGTGGAGTTAAAATAACATATCTCCCTCTTCAAGTTAAAACAAGGAGCAATAAGGATACTTTTGGGGAAGTTTCTCAATGATTGGAAAAGCTCTATTTTGGAATATCAGGTCGGTTAGGTCTCAAAAGGCCTTCGATAGACTGATAGATCTAAATAGGAGACATCATTACAAATATATAGCTCTACTGGAACCTTTTCAAGGACCACATGAGTTAGAACAATATAAAAGGAGATTGGGATTTCAAAATGCTTATTATAATTGTGCAGCCAAGATATGGATATTTTGGGATGATGATTGGACATGGGAGGTGGTAAGAGATAACATTCAACATGTCTCCATGAGGTTTGAAGCGGGAAATGTCAAATTCATGGTTACAGCTGTATATGCGAGATGCGATTCTTTGGAAAGATTAGAGTTGTGGGAGGAAATGGATGAATTAGCAGGAAGTAATCAGATTCCATGGCTAGTAGGTGGGGATTTTAATGTTATTTTAAATGAAGAGGAGAAAAAGGGGGAAGAGAATTTACGTCCTATGAAGCGATGGATTTCAATCAGTGTATCAATAAATGTACATTATCAGAGGTTAAGTCTTTTCGGAGTTAATTCACCTGGTGGAATGGAAGAATGGAGGGAGAATGTATTTTCAAAAAGTTATATAGAGTGCTCTGTAATCAAGAATTTGAGCAGATTCTTCCTACTAGTAAAGTGCATCATTTAATATGGCAAGGTTCAGATCATGCGCCTTTGCATTTTATTTGTAATTCGGAGGAGGAGTCTATAATTCGACCGTTTAAGTTTCTTAATTTTTGGACGAAACATCCAAAATTTAGGAAAGTGGTAGAGGAGAATTGGAAGGTGGATTTTAAAGGTTCACCGTTTCTGGAATTTCAAGCAAAGATCAAGAAGGTTAAGCAGGCTTTGTCTTGTTGGAGTAAAGAGACTTTTGGGAACATATTTAATCAAGTGCAGACATTGGAGGAGGAAATAAGAATAAAGGAGATGCAGTTGGAGATTAATCTTTCACTTGGAAATAGACAGGACCTAAGCAGAACAGAAGCAGACTTGAAAAAATATAGATACATGGAGGAGGAATTTTGGAGACAAAAATCAGGGATGAGATGGTTTAAGGATGGAGATAGAAATACAAAGTTTTTTTTACAATTATGTGAAAGGATGGAGGAAGAAATTATTCATCTCTGAAATTACTACGGCTCAAGAGGATAATATGACTGATAATGAGAACATAGGAGCGGAGGCAATGCCATTTTTTGAAGATCAATTTAAGGAAACAAATACAAATGATGATGATAGCATGCTTGATTTGATCCCGAGAATTATCACTCCGGAGCAAAATGAAGAGGATGATGTGAAAGAGGTAGTTTTTGCGTTAAATGGGGATAGCACAAGTGGTCCAGATGGTTTTTCAGGGGAATTTTTTCAGAGATGCTGGGAAATAGTTGGAGAGGATATTACAAGAATGGTGCGAGCTTTCTTTTGTGGGCATCAGTTGCCTAGATTTATCACTCACACAAATGTTGTACTGTTGCCAAAAAAGGAGAAGACCAGAAATTTTTCTGACTTGAGACCAGTAAGTCTAAGTACCTTTGTTAACAACGTTATTTCGAGACTGCTCCATCAAAGAATAACAAAATTGTTACCAAGTCTCATATCTAGAAATCAGTCTTGTTTTGTGAAGGGTAGGAGTATAACAGAGAATGTGTTGTTAGCTCAGGAGATAATAAGGGACATAAATATAATAAAGAATTTTCAGAATGTGGTGGTGAAGCTTGACATGGCTAAAGCATATGATAGAGTGTCATGGTTTTATTTGACCAAAGTGTTAAGAAGATTTGGTTTTTCAGAACTGATTATTGACATGGTATGGAGGCTGGTTTCTAACAATTGGTACTCAATTTTGGTGAACGGACAACCATATGGTTTCTTTCACTCCTCAAGGGGATTGAAACAAGGAGATCCTCTATCCCCAACTTTGTTTATCATTGCGGCAGAGGTCTTAGCGAGGGGTTAAATAAACTCCATGAAGATAAGGAGTTTAAAGGATATGGTATGCCTAAATGGTGCCCTCCCATAAACCATTTATCTTATGCGGAAGATACCATACTTTTCTGTTCGGGGGAAAAGAGGTCTATTAAAAAGATGATGGGAATTCTAAAGGATTATGAGAAAATATTAGGCCAAATGATTAATCTCAATAAGAGTTTTTTTTTACCTTCATGATAATACACCTCTGATAGTCGCTATGCGATTAAAAAGAATTACAGGGATCAGACAAGGAAACTTTTCTTTCATATATCTGGGGTGCCCGGTGTTCTATGGTAGAAAAAAGAATGTGTATTATGAGGAATTGTTGATGAAGATACAAAAGAGAATATTATCCTGGCAGAATAAGTGGTTATCATATGGGGGAAAATTCATTCTCATTATGAGCATATTACAGTCTATGCCACTGTTCCTTCTTTCAGCAATGAATCCGACAAAAAGAATCATGAATCAGTTACATCAGATGTTTGCCAGCTTTTTCTGGAGTAAAGCAGGAGGACCTAGAGGAAAACATTGGGTAGCTTGGGAAGAATTATGTTATCCCAAGGAAGAAGGGGGAATAGGAGTGAGATCATTATATGATGTATCAAAGGCACTGTATAGTAAACTATGGTGGAATTTCAGAACCTCTACTTCTCTATGGAGTACTTATATGTGGACTAAGTATTGTAAGAAACAACATCCGGTATTAGCCATGAGTAGAGGAGCTTCTCACGGATGGAAGAAAATGGTGGAGGTAAGGGAAGAAGTAGAACATAATATTTGGTGGAACCTCAAATCTGGAGAAATGAGTTTTTGGTTTGATAACTGGACAAAACAAAGAGCTTTATATTTTATAGAGGACCATGGTGGAGGGGAGGAAGAGATAGAGGTGAAAAGATTCATTACAAATGGAGAATGGGATATTCAAAAGCTGGGACAAATAGTGTCGGAAGAGATAATGTTGTACATCACGGAATGCATTACCCCCCGTTTGACGGAGGAGAGGGATAAAGCTTGGTGGATGGGAAGTACAAGTGGGGAATTCACAATCAAATCAGCTTTTGATATGCTGCGATGTATAAGGGAGAAGGAGGAATGGAGGGCGAATATGTGGGGCAAACAAATTCCTTTTAAGCTTAGTTTTTTACCATGGAGAATTTGGAAGGGAAGGATTGCCACGAAGGAAAATCTTAAAAGGATGGGGGTTACTATAACATCGAGATGCTATTGTTGTGAAGAGTTTGAGGAGGAAACTATACAACATTTATTTCTAACAGCTCCCACAACCCAAAAGCTATGGAAGCAGTTTGCTTCATGTGCAGGTATTCAACAACATGGGTGTTTAAAACAGATGATAACAGGATGGTGGGAAGCTAACACTCTTATCAAACTGAAATGGATTAGATATAATTTTTTATAAGTTTAAGAGTCAGTGTGTCAACACTATCATACAACTGATAAACATGAAATATCCAAGGATTAAAGTTCCTAAAAATTGGGAGAAATGGTCAAAATACTTAAGGAGTACAAACCCAGATTGCATTACTGTGCGTTGAGCTGGAGGAAACCTCATAATGGTACAATAAAATAAACACGAAAGGAGCTAGTAGAGGGAATCCTGGAGAAAGTGCCTATGCGTTTTGCTTAAGGAACGACAAATGAGATATTGTATATGCGGAGGCGGGGCAATTGGGAAATAGAACGAACATGGAGGCAGAAATATTAGCAGTCTTTAAAGCACTAAGACATTGCAAGAGATATAATTTCAGCAATTACATTCTAGAGACAAATTCTCTAAGCATTACAAATATAATTCGAGGTAATTGGAAGGTACCATGGCAGCATGCAAAGGAAATACTGGAAATAATAGAGTTAATAAGCTCTACACAGGCAAAGATTTAACATGTGTTTCGGGAAGCTAATAAACTAGCAAATAAATTGGCAAATGAAGCATTTGAGCAAATGAATGCATTACAAATACATGCTTTCCAACAGTTATCAGTGAAATGTAGAGGAATTGTGAACTTGGATAAAGCAGAAATTCCATCACTACGGATTAAAACAAGAAAGATAACAGTACAAGCAACACATCAGGGAAGGGATCTAAGAGATTAACAAGGAACACAATTATGCTATGTACATCAAAATTTTCCACTATACAGGCATACATAACTGTGAAGAAAATAATAGTCCTAACTATGTCAGCTTACAAAAAGTTCCACCAGCAAAAATGAAGTCGGTCAAATCAGATACGGAGAGGTTGCCTTAGAATCTCTATGTCCGTCTCAAATCAGTGTGGAGTAAGGAAAAAATAGAAAAGTATGGAGATGTGCTTACATTTTCCAAGCAATAGCTCAGGACTTGGCATTAGATCCACTGCACCACTGAAGTTTACCACTACAAAGGAAGCCAAGGTCAGGAAGAAAGAGTGATTGACATTACAACACATAAATGGAGAGGAGGGAAGACTTACTGTTGCGAGCTTCGAATTATCAGGGTGTAGGAGGTCAGGAGATACACATAAATAATTCACAACTTGAGGACACGAAAGATTTTGTTCCTCAAAGCTACCGTGATGAACATTTTCAAGTAAGAGGCGGAGGAGACAAAGAGGATGCAAATGAAAATCTTACTCTCTTTTATAGTATGCCATTTCCATTTGGATTGGCCCACATTTTTTCATGTTTTTTGTTTAATTCCTTTGGGCCTATTTTACGGGTCTATATTTGTAAATTTTTGGGTTTATTGAAATAAAGGAGCTAACAGCTCCACCAATATTAATTAAAAAAAAAAGTTGCCTAACCACTTTTTTGACTTCTAACAGACTTCTAACTACTTATTGGACACCTTGATCATGTGATTCCAATAATCCCCCTTAAGCTGGAATCTCTTTAAACATTGAAGACTCCAAGCTTGTCCATCAACATATGATGTTGAGTAGTTCCTACTCCCTTGGTGAGAAGATCTGCTAATTGTTCCTTTGTGTTGATGTACTCTGTCTGTATCATTCCACTTTTGATTCTTTCCCTCACAAAGAGGCAATCAATTTCAATATGTTTGGTCCTTTCATGAAAAATAAGATTAGCTCAAATTTGAATTACAACCTTACTATCTCAGTGCAACCTTACAGGGGTTACCATATTCACATTAAATTCTTTTAGCACTTTAAGTAGCCAAACTACTTCTGATACTGCTGTAGCCACGCTTCTGTACTCAGCTTCAGCTGAACTCCTGCTGACTGTATGTAATTCTTGGATTTACAAGAAATTAGTGAGTCCCATAGCTTGATCACATACCCTGTCACTGATCTTTTTGTGTTTGGGCATGCTGCCCAGTCTGAATCACAAAATGCCTCTATCTGATTACTAGATTCACTGCTGAGTAGTACCCCTTGACCTGGACATCCTTTAATATATTTAACCAATCTTAGTGCAACTTCCCAGTGAGACACCTTAGGTCTTTGCATGAACTGAGACAAAACTTGTATTGCAAAACATATATATAGTCTAGTAGTTGTCAAGTATAACAATCTACCAATCAATCTCTGATATGCAGTAACATCTAAGTACAAATGATCATTTGTTTTACCAGTAGTTTCATCATAGTCAACAATAGTCAGCTTGACACCTAACTCTAGGGGTGTGTTTGTTGGCTTTGAGCCTCCAAGACCACAATCTGAAATTAATAATAGTGCATATTTCCTTTGGTTGAGGACAATACCTCTTTTGGATCTTAATATCTCAATGCCAAGAAAATACTTTAGATCACCAAGGTCTTTCATTTTGAAGTTGCTATGCAGTGTGGCCTTTAGATCTTGGATTAAAACACTGCTATTTTCTGTTATGAGAAGATCATCCACATTGATCAATATTGTTGCAATACCACTACTAACTCTTTCTGTAAAAAGGGAATGTCATATGGACTTTGAGAGTAGCCAACTATAACTAGAGCCTCAGTTAGCTTAAGGTTCCAATGCCTAGAAGCTTGTTTCAAGCCATAAAGAGACTTCAATAGTTTACAGACTTGTTCTCCCCCTACCTTTGAAATCCCCGAGGCAAGTCCATGTAAACTTCTTCAGTGAGACCACCCTGAAGGAAAGCATTGTGGATATCTATTTGAAAAAGAGGCCAACCATGGGATGCTGCAACACTGATTACAGTTCTCACAGTGACCATTAGGAAAATGTTTCATGATAGTCCAGCCCTTCTTGCTGACTGTATCCTTTGGCAACCAACCTAGCTTTGTACCTCTCCACCTCACCATTGGCTTTAAGTTTAACCTTATAAACCCATTTTGAACTAATGGGATGTTTACCAGATGGAAAATCCACTATAGCCCAATATTGTTTTGCTCTAAGGCAGCTACTTCAGACTGCATTGCATCAATCCATTGTTGGTGTTTGGAGGCTTTCTTGAAACTGGTGGGTTCCACAACAACTGAGAATGCTTTGACAAAACTGTGATAAGAAGGTGTCAAAAGCTCATAGGACAGATTGTTAGTAATAGGATACAAATAATTCATGTTAGACTTAGTTGGAACTAGGTAGTCCTTATGCCAAAGAGGAGGCTTGGAAGCTCTGGCAGTCCTTCTAGTTGGTGGATGATCACCCTCATTAGAGTTATTAGCAGGTTGTGGCTCCAAAATAGTACTCGGTCTATAATGGTAACAGGAACAAACTCAATTGCTGACTGTACGAAATTGTCTAGTTCTTCTACAGGATCCACATGATGTGGAACTATATTAGTGTCCTCATCATCAAATATGTCCATCTGTATGATGACATTATAATCTGTGGATGATGATATTTCTTCTGTGTTGGTATCCTTGAAAGGAAATGTGGCCTCCATGAAAGTAACTTCCCTGCTTACAGAGAATACATGAGTCTTCAAATCCATGACTTTGTACCATTTTTGTGTCTCTGAGTACCCCATGAAGGCTGACCTTTTTACCCTTGGAGCAAACTTGTCCTGATACAAAACATAAACATCCAAACACCCTTACATGCTCTATATTATCTGCCCTTTTATATAGAATATCATATGGTGATTTCCCTTGTAATACAGTTGTAGGCAATCTATTGATTAGATAAGTTGCTGTATTAACACAATGTCCCAAAAATCTGATAGGCATTCCACTATGAAACCTTAGTGCTCTAGCTACATTTAATATATGTATGTGCTTTCTTTCTACAACACGGTTTTGTTGAGGAGTATAAGCACAAGAGCTTTGATGAACTATAATAAGAGAGGAAAACAAAGAATTGCATTTAGGGTTAAAAACTCAGTCCCATTATCAGTTCTCTTAGTTTGTACTTTGACACCAAACTGTGTATTAACCAGCAACATGAAATCATTCAATACAATGTGCACATCTATTTTGTGTTGAATTAGACAAAGCCAAGTAAATCTACTCAAGTCATCGACTATTGCTTCCTATCATAGGTGGAAACTTTGTAAGGTCCCCAAAGATCAATATGAAGAAGTTGAAAAACATAAAATGACTTAGAAGTACTAGTAGGAAAACTCAATCTACTTTGTTTTGCTACTGACATATTTGACAGCCATTATATGTTGTGATGTTTAGATTCTCCCTGAGATATGGTATTTGCTCCATAGTCTTGATAGATGGATGCCCAAGCCTGAAGTGCCACAACTCAATCAGACTTGTATCCTTTATTGATGATGATGTTGAATTAACTGCTACTCTAACAACACTCTATAGTAAGTATAGGCCATTGATCTCTTTACCAATCCCAATCACCTTGCCATTGTAGAGTTCCTGCAATACACAGAAGTGAGGAAAGAAAATCACACTACAAGATAACTCCTTGGTGAGTTTTGCCACTGAGAGCAAATTAAACTTAAAATTTGGTACATGAAGGACATCCTTCACTGTTAGGTTTCCAAAAAATGCCTGAATTGCTTGTTTGTTTCACTTGAGCCCTACTTCATGTTGGCAACTGAACTGTACTAGTGTTTTCATTCCTTGTGCTTTTCAATTGTTACATAAGCTCCTCATATGAAGCAACATGGTGAGTGGCTCCTAAATCTATTATCCAATCATATGGAGAGGATTCAGTCTGTAAGGAAACATTACTTGTCAATTTAGCCTTGCAGTCACTTGGTTCCTTGTTGTGTAATAGGTTTCTCATTTGATTGTGCTCTTCTTCTGTGAATTCATGATCCTGCTTTTGTTTATCTGCTGAAGGATTGTTGGCATATGGCTTGAAATTGCTATTGTTGTTGTAAGAACCAGTTGACTTGATGCCCTCATTATTGTTCTGATATGATCCACTAGATCCTGACTGCTTCCTCTTGCTCTTAAAGTCAGAAGGATAGCCTACCAGTCTATAGCATTTTTTGTCACATGATTTTTGTAACCACAAATCTCACACCCAACATTGCCTGGGAGCACCTTTTTCCCTTTGAATCCTTGTCCCCTTCCTGCCATCATGATAAGTGGTTCCTTGTTTGAATCCACTACACCTAATAACCTTTGGCTTTCTTCTTGAATTACAATTGCATAAGCCTGGTTGATGCTGGGTACCTCAGTTTTCAGTAAAAAATCACTTCTCACATGACTAAACGACTCATTTAACCCCATTAGAAACATCATTAACCTTTGTTGATGCATATGCTCAATGTAGGGCTTATCATCATCACATTGACATGCATGTAAGGGTACTAATACATCAAACTCATCCCATAAATCCCTCAATTTTGAATAGTAATTTTTTACAGAATCTGTACCTTGCTTTAATGTGGCCACTTCTGTCCAGAGTTGATAGATCCTGGTGAGATTAGACTTGTCGAATCTCTCATTGAAATCTTCCTATACACGGTTGGCATTGGATGCATACATTATTGTAGTTAACAAATTGCTTGCTACTGTGCTACTAATCCATGAGAGAACTACTTCATTACACCTTTCCCATTGGACTGCTAATTCATCATTGTACATGCTCTTCAAGCAAGTTCTCTCTATGAAACCTATCTTGTTCTTCACCAACAACGCTAATCTCATTGATCTGCTCCAGAGACCATAATTTTCAGGTTCTATGAGTTTGGTTGCAATTAATGCTACACTAGGCATGTCTGAAGGCTGCAAATGAAGTGGATAATTGTGTCCAAGTGTTGCTACAGTTAGCTCTACCATGGCTGGGATCTAAACTGAGAAAACTACTTCGCGGAAAAGAGAAAATGAAATTAATCCAGTCCTAGTCTCGCCTGCTCTGATACCATATTAGCTTTCATAGATTCATGAAGCTAAGCTCCATTGTTGTGGATCTCTGCAACTATACATGGAGAAAACAGTGAAGATAGAAGAATCTAGAAGAAGAAGAGAAAAAAGATATTATTGATGATGTATCTGAATACATTTACACTTCCTATTTATAGGAATCTCATTACATTGTAAACATACACTTTAGGAACTGAAATTGGTTACAACTAACTAACAAGTTGCCTAACCACTTTTCTGACTTCTAACAGACTTGTAACTACTTATTGGACACCTTGATCATGTGATTCAGATAATATTATTCTTACATTTTCAGCATTTTTCATTCCTTGACTCAATAAATCTTCCATAATGGCCTTAAATATTCATGCCCCTCGAAAGTATAATTTGTTCTCCTAATGTACAATATTTGGCATATTAAATGAGAAAAACGTTATAGAATTAATATAGTACTTATATTTCTTACCGGGTGAACTTGTTCAACTTCACCAGTGAAAGATGAACCATCATAATACTTGACCCTCGCCCGGTTCCAATTGTGAAACTCTACCAAACTTCAATATTGTTTGTCGTTAAAAACTCATATATGCAGAGCAAGATATAAATAATTTAATAGTGTGTATCACTTGGATTCTCTTCAGAAGTATTTTGAAGTATCCCGCCAAAAAAACGTAGTTGTCCTTTCTTCTTAGTAGAACCCAAGTGCATCGTTGAACGATAAAGACAAGCTGAGATAGTGTCGCACCAACCGCCTCCCTATAAATATGAACGACTCATCAGTTATGTTAACATCCAAGTAGATAATCCAACTGTGAAGTCCGGTACCATATCCTCTGTGCAGATAGTATGCTGGTGGACTTTCGTCAAGGCATACTATTGATAAAAACAAATGATTATTATCTGATTAAGGAATTAAGCCTATGTTTATGCTCGATTAGGTAGAAATTAACTAATTAATTACCTGCGCCTTGAGTAGCTGCGCTTTGAAGAATTGTTATATTGACCCACAATTCATCTTTGGCACCAAGAACAAAAGTTGTACAAATTTGTGCTAGTAAAGCCAACAATAATGTTTTCGTCCTACAACAAACAAAAACATGCAAGTGTAAATATTACACAATTTTGTTAATTATAAATGAAACAAAAAATAAACAGATTATAACTTGTTGTTAACTGCAAGAAATTTGTTCTTCTGAAATGCTTATATTGTACAAGTAGATGTGAATGAGAAGTGAGAACTGTGAGCTCTATTTACATAATATAAAATGTGTACAACTATGCATAATTCAAAAAGATATCCTTAGAAGGAACTCACAGTGTTCAACTATGCATAATCAATACTACCTAATTATATTCTATTGCAAAAAAAAATATAATCTTTTAATAATAGACATTATAAAAGATGAACAACTCAACAGATAATACGAATATCTGTGTTATTCTTGGTAAAAGATGATCCATCGCAGTTATTTATTCACACAATGAAGAGTAAATGCATGTGTGACGTACAAAATGTACGCACGAAATGCACATGTAATGCACGAAATGCACGTGTAATGCACGAAATGCACGCTTAGCGCACGAAACACACATGCATTAATTTTATTAATTTGGTAGTTTGTTATGATGAAAGTTATTATGTATATAATTAATATAATGTTTGATTTGCAATTTAGAATATATATATCAATATATATCAGTTTTCACTGTTTCATTCTTACTTTTTTTCTCGATTGACAACAACTTTGCTAATTTTTACATACAAACTGAGTTATTATTGTATTTTTAAATACATTGAGTTATTATCTACTGATTTAAGACTCGAGAATCATTTCTGGCCCCAAGCAAACCCTTTGCCTGGCTCAACTCTCAGCAGAAGACTTACTCAATATAAGATGAACTCAAAAGTACAACTTTAACTCAAATGCATAACTGAGAATATCATAAAATATTCAACTAGCCCGAATAGGCAACTCAAGTCTTTAAAAAATTAACAACTTAAATGAAAAAAACTCATGAACTACTACTGTTTATCTATCTATCAAGTCTCTAATACTATGAGAGATGTCAGGACAAAGACCTCTGATCATCCTAACAAACTGAAATAGATGAAGATAAATAAGAAATCCTCCGAAAGCAAGGAGGCTCACCAAAGAACTCTAAAACTTTACTGGATCAACGAACCGCTGGTTGCTCTGTATATGCATCATGAAATGATGCAGGTCAAATGGCGTCAGTACATGAAAAAGTAAATGCACGACCATGTAAAGAGACTCGTCCTTCTAATTAAAAAGTGAAATACATTAATAAAACTCAAGTCGGTACAATTTAGAAACTTACGAATTAAAAATCTTATAGGACTTAAGTGTAAAACATAAAAACTATCTCTGCTCCAACGTACAATCAACTACATACTACCGAATAGGCAGTAGGTACAACATCTACAAGCGTATTCATTGCATAATTTTATTCGGTGCAATTTCTAACACCAGGGTAGGGGTCTATATATTGAATTTTTGCTCTCTCAAAGTACCAATCCGCAATAGCTGCCGCGATTGTCTACACACATAAAATGTTACAACAAATTAAAATTTGTTATCAACTCATCAAAACTAACCATGATAAAATTAAAAAACAAAAACGTATTTGTATTCAAACTTTATACAAACAAACAAACATTACTTTATTAAATAACCTTGGAGAGCTAGTATTAAACCAGTGTGACGTTAAACGGATTCCACCATGAAAATAGCAAGACGTGAGGAAATAACCCCTTGTAAAACAAGGGGGTAGTCCCTCGTATGTCTTCAAAAACTCCACTCCATAGGCTATATTTATACATAAAAAAAATTAAAGAAAAACTAAAGGAGAAAAAGAAGTGCCATTATATATATGTAACGTGGCATATAATCACCATAGATATGTTAACCTTGGAAAACTATACGTTGGCTAGATGTACAACTTCTTATGCTCTTGATGCAAGCCTTCAAAGCATGTTGAGTATCAAGGTACGGAGGAACCAATGTGTTATTAATCTGGAGTAAATTAGAGTGTACATAAAAATCAATTTCTTTTGAGTTAATTTATAGAAGCTAAAGAAAAAAAAGAAAGAGAAATTACCATTGTGTTGTTGACTGAATTTAGCTGCCAACCCTAGTCAGCGAGCTTAAAAACTTTCTCCTTTCTCCCATTCCGTCGGTCAACAACCAACTAAATCTATACTTCTTCACTACCTGCCAGGAGTCATAAATTGAGTTGATTACGAAAAGTGGAGTCTGAATATATGGTATAACATTCTTGAGAAAAAAGCACTGCAACATATAAAATTAAGGAGAAGTAATGTTATAATTAGAGGAAAATATTTGTATTAATATAGCATATAATTAGAGAAGTTGTTTTTATTTCGAAAGCGTAAACTCTAATTACCAAATTTGGTTCCATTGCGGACGTGCAAGCTAGCGGCAAATTCTTAGCCGATTCCTGAGAATAAAAGAGTAAAAGATTCAACTTCTTAAGCACACCAAAATTACTAAAAAAAAAAAAAAGTAGTAAAGAAGTGACTCACATGTAGGTTAACAATGCTTTCATACATCTCTTAAGTATATGAAGTACCTGTGAAGGAGCTTGGAAAGTGCACAAATGTGCCTTAATTTTGTTACTTAATTCAATTTTGTTAGTTAGTTACTAGCTAATTATGTAATGAAGTGTGGTGTAATTAGTCAGTCGGTTAGTGTGTAGTTAGTTAGAATTGATTCTTTATTCTCCATATAAATGTAACAGGTTTGGACTCATGATGAATAACAAGATATTTTCTCAGATCATGTAGACTCCATTTTTCTCTCTGCAATTTCTCTCTTCTTCTTCTTCCTCTTCTTCTCCAATTAATCAACATGGTATCAGAGCACTCACTGCTGCAAAATTACACAAAATTCATCCACAAATTTAGATGATTCTAGGAGAATTATAGTTCATTGATGTTTTGAAAAAGTTTTTTTTCAATGGTGATTTCCTAAAGTGAAACAGAGTCTACTGTTGCAGTTACTCCAGTTACAATTGATTATCATCACCCTCTATACCTACATTTTTCTGATGCACCTGGTTCCTTGTCTGTGGGAATCGTGCTCACAAGATCTGATAATTACACATTGTGAAGCAGGGCGATGAAGTTAGCTTTACTTGGTAAAAACAAATTAGGATTCATTGACGGATCTATCCAGCGTGATCAGTTTGAAGGAGATTTGGCACGGCTGTGGGATCGGTGCAATGCAATCATTGTGTCATGGATTATGAGCAATGTAAACAAAGATCTATTAGGAGGTATTCTTTTCTGCTCAAACACTTTTTTGATTTGGGAAGATTTACGTGAGAGATTTGACAAAATCAATAGTTCTAGGATTTTTCAATTACATAAGGAAATTTTCACATCTGTCTAAGGTGTTTCATCTGTTTCTGTTTACTATTCTAAGATGAAAAGCTTGTGGAATGAGTATGATTCGATCATACCTCCACCTTTCTGCAATTGCCCTAAATCGAGAGAATTTAGTGAACATTTGCAATATCAAAGAGTACTTCAGTTTTTGATGGGTTTGAATGACCATTATGGTCAAGCTAGGAGCCAAATTCTGATGATGTCACAAGTTTCTAATGTCAATCAAGTGTATGCAATGATTAATCAGGATGAGAGTCAGAGAATTGTTGCAGGATCTAATCACCTGATGAATAAAAATGTGAGTCCAACAACTATGTTTACCAAGAGAAACACTGGACCTACATCTAGACACAAGAAACCTTTTAATCCAAATGTGTATTGTGATCATTGCCATATGAAAGGGCATTTGAAGGTTGATTGTTTTAAGCTGATGAAGTGTGATCATTGTCACAACACTGGACATATTAAAAGTAATTTCTACCAACTGATCGGTTATCCAGCATACTACAAGGGCAAAAAGACAACTGCAAATGCAGTGACTAGTCCTGTTTTGGATAGCACACATTGTTTTTCAAATATTGCAGGTCAACAAGAGTGGCATCCTCATGGCTATTATCCACAATCACAGTCCATTCCCCAACCTTATAACAACCAGCTGCAATTCACACCACATCAACATCAACAACTGATTGACATGCTGAATAAGTCCCATATTGATGATCTAGGTAGCAGTGCAGGTGGAAGTGCTAACATGGCAGGTATTATTTCTCCTAACCATGATACTTTTATGAGATGGATAGTTGAGACATGAGCTTCCAATCACTTGTTAGGGAATCATAACCACTTACGAAGTACAGGTCTGATAGGGAATGGGACTGCAGGGTAGGTTCAATTGCTAACAGGTGCTTCAACCACAGTTTCTCACATTGGTGATTATCATTTAGGAGAAGGTGATGTTCTGAAAAATGTTCTTTGTGTGCCAGCCTTCAAGTTTAATCTTATGTCAGTCTCAAAAATGACAAAAGAATTAAACTGTAGTGCAACTTTCTTTCCACATTACTGTGTATTTTAGGACCTCATATCTGGGAAGGTGGGGGGGATTGGTAAGGAAGAACATGGACTATACATTTTGCATTCAAAATCAGGAGGCAATGAAACTAAAATAAACAAGTGCTTAGATGCAATAACACTGTCATGAACTGATGCAGTGACTTGGCAACATAGACTATATCATGTTCCCATGAGTGTCTTGAGAAAATTACCTATGTTCTATGGTTGTAAGTCCTTTGTTGTAAGTAATTATGAAGTTTGCCCTCTTGCAAGGCAAACTAGACTTCCATTTCCCAATAGTATTAGTAAAGCCACTTCTATTTTTCAGTTGTTGCATATGGATGTTTGGGGACCATATAGAGTGGAAACACGTGATAGTATGCGATATTTTTTGACTATTGTTGATGACTATTCTAGATGGACATGAATTTTTTTTGATGAGACTCAAGTCTGATGTACTTACTTTGTTGAATAATTTTTTCATTCAAGTTGACACTCAATTTGATAAAAAAATTAAGATAGTAAGGTCAGCTAATGGAGCTGAGTTCTTTAATCATGGCTGCAAGGAGTTGTTCCTAAAGCATGAAGTTGTCCACCAGAGCTCCTGTCCATATACGCCACAACAAAATGGTGTAGTGGAAAGGAGACATAGACACATATTAGAACAACAGTCTTCAACTCAGTCTGCCTGATAGATTTTGGGGTGTGTGTGGAGACTGTTGTGTATGTGTTGAATAGAATGCCATCTACTGTTTTACAAACCAAGTCACCTTATGAGCTGTTGTACAACAAAGTTCCTTCACTGCTTCACATGAGAGTGATAGGGTGCCTTTGCTTTGCTACTTGTCTAACTCAGAAAGATAAGTTCAAACCAAGAGCTATTAAAGCTGTACTGATTGGATATAGTGCCTCACAAAAATGATATAAGCTATATGACCTTGAAAATAGGTTGTTCTTTATCAGCAGGGATGTGAATTTTATGGAGACTATATTCCCTTTTAAGGATCAGCTACCAGTCCAATAGAGTAGTATGAAAACACAAGATTTGTTTTGTTATGATGAATTGATTGCTCAGTATAGTTTAGGAGTTCAGCATTAACTACAGACTGAAAGTTCTTTGGTTCAACCTGTACCAGAGAGAGCTGAAGAAACTACTGATTCAACACATACAACATCACATGTACTTCCCTCAGAAAATATAGTCCTGCCCATGAGACATTCTACTAGAAATTCAAGACCTCCCATATGGCATAAAGACTATGTGACAAGAGCTGGTTCATCTAAGTGTTTATACTCAATTGCATTAGGTGTAAACTATGCAGGATTATCAGCAAAGTATCAAAGCTTTCTTTCAAAGCTCTCAGTAGAAGTGGAACCAAATACCTATGCAGAAGCAGCTGGTGATCCAAGGTGGAAGCAGTCTATGCAGACTGAGTTGAAGGCCTTGGAAGATAACAAGACTTGGGAACTTGTTGCACTTCCAAAAGATAAAAAAAACCATAGGATACAGGTGGGTGTACAAGATCAAGTACAAGGCTGATGGAGAAATTGAAAGGTTCAAGGCAAGACTAGTGGCCAAGGGGTATAATCAGAAAGAAGTATTGGATTATCAAGAGACCTTCTCACCAGTTGTGAAGATGGTTATTGTAAGAACAGTAGTGTCACTTGCTGCATCAAAACAGTGGATTGTGTACCAAATGGATGTGTACAATGCTTTCCTTCAAGGTGATCTATTTGAAGAAGTGTTCATGACTATTCCAGATGGTATTAAAAGAACTAAGGCTAACAGTGGGAAAATGTGTAGATTGTTGAAATCATTGTATGGTTTGAAACAAACCCCTAGGCAATGGAACATCAAGTTGACTTCTGCACTAATGGCAGCAGGTTTTCAGCAGAGTGCTAGAGACTACTCTCTATTCACAAAGAAGGAGAATGGGCACATAGTTATAGTCTTAGTATATGTAGATGACTTACTGTTGACAAGCAGTGATTCATCAATGCTCCAGGAGACTAAGGAAGCACTGCACAAAGCATTCAAAATAAAGGATCTAGGAGAGCATAAGTATTTTTTTGGAATTGAGTTTGCTAGACATAAGGATGGCATATTGATGCATCAGAGAAAGTATGCTCTAGAGCTAATATCAGATATAGGCCTGGCAGGTGCCAAACTAGTTACAACACCTATGGAGGTGAATCAGAAACTTACCACACTATTTTTTGATCAACATATAGTTCCTGGACATGAAGATAAACCCCTAAAAGATCCTACTGAGTATCAAAGGTTGATTGGAAAGTTGTTATACCTAACTACTACCAGACCAGATATAGCTTTTGCAGTCCAATGTCTTAGTCAATTCATGCACTCACCTAAAACTACTCATATGGAGGCAACAATAAGAGTAGTAAAGTATATCAAACATGCGCCAGGTTTGGGGATTTTTATGTCATCAGAAAAGGGTGCTCAACTACAAGTAATTTGTGATGCAGATTGGGGGTTATGTGTGAATAGTCGAAGGTCAATTACAGGTTATCTAGTGTAGTATGGTACCTCTCCTATATCCTGGAAGTCAAAAAAGCAAGTGACTGTCTCTAGGAGTTCAGCAGAGGCTGAATATAGAGCAATATCCTCAACTGCAGAAGTCGTTTGGGTAACTGGATTGTTTAAGGAGCTTGGTGTAGAATTGGTCACTCCAGTTCCCTTGTTTACTGATAGCAAGTCAGCTTTGCAGATTGCTGCCAACCCCGTTTTTCACGAAAGAACCAAACACCTAGACATTGACTGTCACTTTACTAGGGAGAAAGTACAAGATGGATTGAATACAACTGCTTATTTGTGCTCAACAGAACAACCTGCAGATATATTCACTAAGGCTCTTGGAAGAGGTTCACATAGTCATCTTATGTCCAAGCTAGGCATGAAGATTATCTTCATAGCTCCTAGCTTAAGGGAGGGTGTGAAGGAGCTTGGAAAGTGCACAAATGTGCCTTAATTCTGTTACTTAATTCAATTCTATTAGTTAGTTACTAGCTAATTATGTAATGAAGTGTGGTGTAATTAGTCAGTCGATTAGTGTGTAGTTAGTTAGAATTGATTCTTCATTCTCCATATAAATATAACAGGTTTGGACTCATGATGAATAACAAGATATTTTCTCAGATCATGTAGACTCCATTTTTCTATCTGTAATTTCTCTCTTCTTCTTCTTCCTCTTCTTCTCCAATTAATCAACAGTACCATAGATTGACTTCCTGAATAAATTGTGAAATATCAAATCGTTAGCAGAAGAATTAGAGTATCATTTTCTTGAGATCACATATTATAAGAAGAGTGTGCTGACCCATTGATGAAGAAACTAGCATCCGCAACACATTTAACTCTTGCATTCTCCGGAAGGAGGCATTTGAACTTGCCACAGTTCAAATGGTTGCCAATCCGCCTGCTGATGTTCCTGAGAGAATGGCCTAACAACATTTTAACGGGCAAGATTCAGTTAAGTAGGAACTTTTTAAATTTTTTTCAAAGAATAAGATATAAATTCTACTATTATATAAGAGGGAGTTTATGATAGGACACAATGTCCCATCATAAACTCCCTATATAATATATAATATAATAAATCATTTTTTCTACTATATAATATATATAATATATATTTATAAACTCCCTATATAATATATAATATAATAATAATAATAACAATAATCATAATAATACCAATAATAATAACAATAACAATACCAATAACAATAAGAATAATAATAAGAATAATAACAAATAACAATAACAATAATAACAATAATAATAATAATAAGAAGAAGAAGAAGAAGAATAATATAATATAATAATATAATATATAATATAATATATATAATATATATTTATTTTTCTACTATATAATAAAAGGGTATATAATATATAATAATATAATATAATAAATCATTTACAAATGACTTAAAATATTTAATATTTAAAAGATATATAATAAAATAGATTGACTCTCAAAATTCTATCCGGGTCACATATATCAGGACAGAAAAAATAACATATATCATTTTAAAATTACCAAAAAAGTATTATAAATAATAATAATTAACAACTTAAAATATCTGAAAGACATTTTAAAAGGGTTAATTTTGTAGTTTTATCCATATCACATAAATTAGGACAAAGTGACCAGCAATGTAG
>JAJONT010023866.1:0-20105 GCA_029582345.1 Solanum oplocense x Solanum tuberosum | reverse complement strand
TTCTTTATCACAATAATACAATAAAGTGATCCCACTTCATGATCTATCCGAACATGTAATACATTGACAATTACATGTCTCATCTAGTATTGCAATACCCCGAGTTCACTTATTAATCAATCTAAGCATAAAATATATTAACATTTACTCCATGATGCATCTAGTAATGTAATAGATTGAATCCCCTGCATGATCTACTCAAAATGAAATATATTGACATTGATTTCATGTCTTATCTTGTAATGTAGTATACAAAAGTCTACTGTATGATCCATCCAAATATCAAATATATTGATATCGACTCAATGAATTATTTAGTAATGTAACATACTAGAACAATGTACATCTAATACTTATACAGTCCAATCACCATCCAATGAAGTATGTTGAGATAAAGATTTTGTTTCACTTAATATTAATAAAAAAGTTCCTTATATGTGATCTTTTATCTCTTGCTTATCAATCTTATTTAGTTGCTATCTATGGTCTGCAAGAACCTACCACATATTCTGAAGCCACAAAAGATCAAAAGTGGGTAGAGGCAATGAAATCTGAGATACAAGCATTGGAGGATAATAAGAGTTGGAGTGTTACAGACTTACCAGCTGGAAAGAAGGCTATAGGCTGCGGGTGGATATACAAGATTTAAGCATAAATCTACAGGGTAAGTGGAAAGATTTAAGGTAAGACTTGTAGCAAAATGGTACAGTCAAAAGGAGGGAATAGATTACAAAGAAAATCTCTCTCCTATAGTGAAAATGGTAACAATTAGGACTATACAATCCATTATGGCAGCAGGAAGATGGCATATTCATCAAATGGATGTGTTCAATGAATATTTGTAAGGTAATTTGGAGGATGAGATTTATATGACTAGGCCGCAGGGGTTTTCCAGTCAAGGGGGATAAGGTATGTAGAGTGATCAAATCCCTCTATGGGATAAAACTGGCCCCAAGACAGTAGAATCACAAGCTCACTGCAACCCTTATCAATCTCAACTTTCAACAAAGTCAACATGACTATTCCTTGTTTATTAGGAGAAATAGTGAAGGGACAACTATTATACTTGTGTATGTTGATGATATGCTTATCATATGTAGTAGCTTAAAGCTTGTTGAAGGAAAAATAAAGCATTACTAAGTGTTTTTAAGATAAAAGACTTAGGAGAGCGTAAGTATTTTTGGGGAATTGAGTTCACAAGATCAAAAAAAGGAAATACACTTTGGAACTTGTAGCAGAAGTTGGATTCGCTGCATCTAAACCAACAAATACTCCTATTAACTGTAATGTTAAGCTTACCTCAAGATAGTATGATGAACATGTCAAGCAAGGTATACCGGAAAATCCTTTAGTAGATCAAATTATGTATCAAAAAAATATTGGGAAACTACTTTATCTTAACATGACAAGACCAGATATTTCTTATAGTGCTCAAAGTCTCTGTCAATTTCTCCAACAACCTAAAAGGTCGTATATGGATGCTGCATTGAGGGTCATCAAGTATCTTAAAAAAATAGCCTGGTCAAGGTCTATTACTGTCTAGTAATTCTAATGGAAAGATCACAACATTTTGTGATGCAGATTGGGCATATTGTCCACTTACCAGAAAATATGTGACTGGTTACTAGCATTGGTAGGAACTGGGACCTGCTGATTGTTCTGGTTAGCTATGCTCTGAGCGAAAAGCTGAATCGCATTTCGAAACTCTGCGTTCGAAACATCATGATCTGGGACTAGAGGGACTGCGTTAGCGTTCCTTGCATTAGCTCTACGTGGAGGCAAGATCTGAAACGCATAACGACGAGTTACAAAGTAGATCATACCCACACACGATAAGAATAGAAAGTTCAAATTTTTCCTAAAACACTTCAGAGCCTCACTCTCATTAGATATGGTGCACTTCACACCCATGAAAATGACTCTACTTAGTGCGACTTTTCAGACATCCTAGGACTCTTGAACCTAAGGCTCTAGTACCAAGTTTGTTATGCCCCGAGGCTACCCCCTTGACTAACACGGGACTTAGGATCATGAGTGACCCCAAGTTAACCCTGAACAGACATATCATAAGCAGACCGAATATTCTATAACAATTAAAACTGATGCGGAAGCTAAATCATGATAAAACTTAATTGTGGGGAATACCCAAAGTTGTTCTAAATAAATAAGATACTTATGAGTTCAATACAGGTGAAAGATTAATCTCAATTCTAAAACTGAAACTAAACTATGTCTGAAAAGAAGCCTCTACTGACTAAGCTACTGGACATGCCCCCAGCTAACTCTTGAAAATATTTAAAACTGAAATGAAAAGACTAAATATAGAAACATGACTACAGTCCTCGAAATGTGAGGAATCACCACTAAAGATGTTGAAAATGGAGAACGAGAGTCGATCTACGCGTGACCTGGATCCTGAGTACACGAACTTACATCATGAAAGGATGTAGCGCGGAGTATGCGTCAGTACTTGGAATGTACTAAGCTTGTAGGATAGGATAAAGCTGAACAAAACATACTAAGCAATAATATAATCTAGACATACTGGAAAAATGTTGAAAACATACTGCGAATGAACTGAAATGGATTCAATGACCAAGTACATAACATGCTAAGACCGAATACTGAAATATAACTGAAAACCTAGTCCAATGCATTAAAGTCTGACTGTGGGAGCTACTAATAACTGACATAAAACCACGTGAGCTAAATGTGGATTCCGATGTATACGACCCATCAAAAGGACCCAATATACCTTGCCAAGGGTATAAAGGCATGACTTGCAAGATCACTAAATATAATCCCCACAGAGAGGACTTATTTAGCAATGGGGCACGTAGTTCTGGGAATATACGGGTACGCTGAACCCTAGTCCACTCAATCTAAGCCTACTCCCAACTAGAAATCTGAATAAACAACATAATTGAATTATATAGGTAGCTCAATATTCTGACATGCTAACTAAGAATGCAATATTTTAGTAGTGGTAACGAAACATTCAAAATATGAGGCTTGTATATATGTGTATCTGACCTAGCTAGTGTAATTCATGAACTAAATGAATCTACACCACTAGGGTTATGAGTTTCATGCAAAAAAGCTAAGCACAATGTCACGAAAACATCATAATATGATTTGGACTACCATAACTGCTAAATCACAACAGTTTATATAAAGTTCTAGAAACCCTAAGTCTAAACAATACATAGGGAGTCAAGATTCTTACTGAATTCTAGGGACCTAATGGATGAAAGGAACCCACAAGTGAAATCCAATATACCTGTTGACGAATTTCACGGAGAAATCTTTTGATTTCGGGGCTGAAACTGAAGGAAATCTGTTACGTTCTTGGAGAGGGCTGCTAGACTTTTCTCTCTTGTTTTGCTCTAAGATCGATGGAATTTTTGTGAAAGATCGATTAGGGTAGGTTTTGATTAAGTTAATAGGCTTAAATTGATCAAAACTACGTAGTTTAGGGGTTAAACGACATAGTTTAGATGTCCAATGCATAGAGGAAAAAACCAAACAACCCCTGACTTAAAATCTGGCGAGGCTGACCACGGGCCCTATGACGGACTATCAAAGGGACTACATACCGTCAAGTGGGTCGTGGTCCTTGGTCCAGTGGCTGCTAGTTCTGGGTGGTCCAACCACGAGCCCTACCACGGCCCGTGTGAAGGACCACGAACCGTAAAGGTCACCGTGGTTCTTCACTTGGGCTGGGGTCTGGTGGCTCAGGTCCACAGACCCTCCCATGGCCCATCATCAAGACCACGGCCCGTGGAGGGCTCCGTGGTCTGACGCCAGAGCTTGGGAGATTCTACCTCACCCCACGAGCCTTCCCACAGCTCGTCAGGTGGTCCACAGCCCGTGAAGGGATATATGGTCCACCACCTATGTGGTGTGAACCATGGGTAGGTCAACGGACCATGGTTTCTTTCACGGTCAGTGAAACCTGCCGTGGTCCACTATTTTCTGGTGTTTTTCTGCTGCAACTTCTATGTCTGATTTTCAAGGTGTTACAAGTTTGAATACATTATATTTGATTTTGTGAAATATATTCATTATTAGAATATATCAAACTATTGTAAGTGTTTTTGAACTAGTGTACACATATTTATAATATTGCTTTATAAGTATGTGTATGTACACACGACATATTATCTTTTGAAGTTGACTGCAAATCTATATATTTGGATTACTTATTAGCTAATTTGATGCTTGAGATTATTTATTGCAAAACAATATTGTTGTTTTTTAATTAGAAATTGTGGCATATAAATATTTTATAGACAAAATAATATTACCACACATAAAAGTGTAGCCATAGGACTATCAATTGTGTAGCATATTCCATGTAAATTGTGGTATTCACATAGGCAAAGACTACACTTCAAACTGTTGTCATACATAAGATAGAAAAGATAACACTTTAAAATCCTGGGCAATAAGGAAGCAAAGGCCACGCTTGAAACTGTAGTTGTATGAGATAGAAATATGGCTATATGAGGTATTGCAAAGAGTGGCCTTATTTCCTTTTAGGCTATGCTTTTAAGCATAGCTGATAAGGCAACACTTGAAAAGTATCACCAAAACTCTAAGGTTACGCTTCTTTCGGCCACCCCTGGAAAAGTGTGGCTTAAAGTAAAAAAGTGTGGCCTTTTATCAAAGGCAATACTTTTTCATAGTTTAGGCCACACTTTTCTCGGGTGGTTGTAGAAATAAAGTGTTGTAGTGTCATACTACACTTTTATGCTTTTTTAGATGCAACACCTAGCAAGATTCATCCCCATCGATCTTCACTCATTCAAGACCCTTTTGTTGTTCAGATTGTTGTGAGCCCTTCAAATGTGGAGGCTTGCTGCTTTTCCTTATGTATCTATTGTCTACATATTTTGTATTTTGTAAGACATTTATGTTTTGTATAACACTACTTCCGTCTTTAGATGCTCTAGTACCTATAATACTAGGTTTGAG
This sequence comes from Solanum oplocense x Solanum tuberosum, assembly GCA_029582345.1. Taxonomy (NCBI): domain Eukaryota; kingdom Viridiplantae; phylum Streptophyta; class Magnoliopsida; order Solanales; family Solanaceae; genus Solanum; species Solanum oplocense x Solanum tuberosum. The sequence goes on along the minus strand of JAJONT010023866.1, from coordinate 15,128 downwards.
GTTTGGTTCCTTGTATACATTTCATATTCTTCAATCCATTTTGGGGCCTTTTTTTATGTCTTATTCCATTTTGTATGTATCTATGATGGAGGTGATTTCTCATCTTTATTCTTTTTATCTAATGTTATCATGAGTTCAACTTGCCTACTAGGGTTTATAGTAAGCACCATAAAGATGTGATTTCGGGTCTTGGCATTTATAAAAAGAATTTCCAAATGTTTATAAAAGTAGAAATTATAGAAATATATTTATTATATGCATATAAAGATATTTTTTTTATAATAAATGGAAAAATAGCCTTACAATGATTTTAAAAATATTTTTAATTTTGTAAAACAATTATTACAATGTTGTTTGAAATTGAAGAAACTTAAAAAATTAATTAGAATGTGAAGGGTCAAAATTAGGTGTAAACAAGCCTCCATTGTTTTCCTTTTAAAAACATATATCACTAAAGTTTTGGAATTTTTGAAGCATTATGTCACAGACTTAAACTTCAACTAACGCTTTGTGCCGCACTTGACAACTTACTCATGACTCTTTCACGATCTTTTTAGCTCGAGTAAAACTATTCAAACTTATTTCACTAAGAGAATGAATAAAGAAACAAGAGCATTTGTAAGAAGCCTTTTTGTATTGCTTGGAGAATGCTTTACACTTGCTTGCTTCAGTTTCAAATGAGACACTTCTATTTATACTACTCTCCTAGGGGATAAAGTGTAAATAAAAATTACTATACAAGTCCCTACATATTTGCAATCTAGTCCCGCTACTAGAATTCTGTACAAGCCTAGAGAATTCTAAAGCCTTCCAAGAATTCTTCTTGTGTATTCTAGAGTCTTCCACAAACCTCTCCAAGACTCTAGATCCTCCCCAATTAGGCTAGCTCATTTACACTTCAATTTTATGCCTAAGTGGGATGACAAAGTGGCGGTTCATAATACTCTCCTCAGTTGATGCCGCTACGACTATGGAGCATCGCTTCTACATGGAAAACCGAGTCTTGTCTTCACCCTGATCAACTCCGCACATGAGAGTTGGTGGTGCATTGATAGTCTTGAGGTGGGTGTTACATGGAATGTAACTCAATCCTCACTTTGTTTCTGCGGTCTTGGTCATGATGTTAGCCTCCGCACCTTTGTCAATCATAGCACGAATGGGTAGTCCATCGATTGTGAAGTCTACATATTGTGCATCATATTCTTTCGTCCTCTCTCATTACTTTGCTATAGCTCTACATAGTCCAATCAAGTCCAACTGCTTCATATAACTGAACCTTGCCCTGGGTCTTGTCCATTTTTCTCTTTCCATTCCCATAATATGGTACCAAGCTTTTCAGTTCAGGGAATTTTTCATAGCCATGCGGCCCACTACATATGTAGCAACTATTTCTCTTTGTAGCCTCTGCCTTCCTCTCCTTATCGATTTGACGTCCAGACTTCTTGCCATCAGACTTATAACTGTCATGATTCATGGGATATGGCTGTTGCTCCTTGATTTTGCCACGATCTCTCCACCCTTGGTCATGACTATCTCTCATCTCCTCTCTTCTGGTTCGGTCAGGGTTTTTCATGCCTAAAGTCTGTCAAAGCTTTGTCCTGAATGATACCTTCATCAATAGTCCTGACCTGTCACCATTCTAACTCCTTCGTGGCCCATTTTTCAGCCCATCCATGAAGTGGAAGAACATATCTTCATCTATGAGGGTTGGAATCTGGAGCCTGAGGGTGGTGATCTTCTTCATGGATTCCGTGTGCTGCCTATCTGCTTCAGCTCCCTAAACTTACGCTTCTCCCTATATATGATGTTGTTAGGAAGGAAAGCCTTCTTGAACTCCACTCGGAATTTCTCCCACGTGTTGATGGTGCAAAGCACATTCCCTTTATTTGACTCATTTCGCCTCCACCACAACATGGCCATCTCCGACACGTACAACACCGCAATATTGATCTTTCTCTTATCACTCTTCACCTTTTTGCACTTAAATTAATTCTCCACATTCCACAGGAAATTCTCTACCTCCTGTGCGTAACAAATGCCTTCGAACATTGTTCGTTTGGGAGCCTACATCTTGGCCTCCATATCTCCATTGGGTATTGAAGATCCTCAAGCTTCCATTCTTCCCTTGAGAGCTTCCATCTCATCCTTCATTATTTCGATTGTGCTTATTGCCTTCATGAGCTGACACTCATATGAAGTGATGATTTCCTTCATCTCACACTCTACATGCGTACGCGCCTCTACCTATTTGTGGATGTTGTCATTCTCTTCGAGGGTGAAGTCCTCAAGAGTCTTAACCTTGCCATCGACCTTGTTGAAGCGCTTTCCTAAGATCTACACAACATGACTCACCATGTCAAACCTCACGATCCTCTCTACTCCAGGCGTGACGTTAATGGGCTCATCACCACGTTCCTTATTACGAGCTTCAGTGATTGAGGGTCGAGCAATAATTCCTTGTTACTCTTAAGGTTCTTCCTTTCCTTTCAGTGCTTTTTTCCACCATCCGACCTGATGTTGGTGGTGCTAGCAGCTTTAATGTTTCCCTCGTTAGCCATTCCCTTAGAAATAATCTGGCTCTGATACCACTCTTTCACGGACTCAGACTTCGACTAACGCTCAGTGTGACACACGACAACTTAGTGATGTATCATTTATGATCTTATAAGCTCAAGTAAGTCTTTCCAAACATAGATCATTAAGAAAATGAAGAAAGAAACAACATATTTTGTAATAAGGCTTTTTGTATTGATTGGAGAATACTTTGCACTTTCTTGAATGAGTTTCAAATGAGATCCCTTCTATTTATATTACTCTTCTAAGGGCTAAAGTATAAACAAAAAGTTACTATACAAGTCCCTATATATTTATAGTCTAGTCCCTCTAGAATTCTCTACAACCTAGAGAAATGTAAAACCTTCCAAGAATTCTTCTTGAGTATTCTACGGTCTTCCAAAATCCTCTCCAAGAATCTAGCTCCTTTCCCCTTAGAATATATCACTTATGCTTTGATTTTATGCCTATGTGGGATGACAAAGTGGCATCATGACAATTAGCTAATACTTCATAAAAGTTTGTGACAACTTCCTATGTGATATGGTCATGTGCACCTTTTTTATTTATTGAAATACGCATTGAGTCAAAATTTGATTAGCAAAACAAAAAACTATACAAAGGATAGGCCCAAAAGCCAAAGCCCAACAAAAATGATATAAAATAAAAAGGTAAGAAAATCAAAAAAAGAAACAAAACAAGAAACACAAACCTAAAATTGAAGTCAGAGAGGCACTAGATGCTTCTAGTGAAATTTTCGACAATCAAAGCATCAGAAAAGCTGTCGGAGATATCAGAGAATTTAAAGCTTCCACAATGAAGCCATGCGACCAAACCAATAAATCTTAGCCTCTGCACTTGTTGAAGAGAAATTGATGGTTGTTCACCATGTCAAATTAACTCCCCTAGGTAATTTTATCATCAATAACTAGTTTTCCTTTCTTGGATGTATCCTTTAATGGGTTCTATCTCACAAGATTGATTAATTCCACCATCTATGTTTAAATGCTTTAAAGTCTAATTCATCGTTTTTTACAGGAGGTGATTTAAGGAAATTTAGATCTATACCCATCAAGAGCCTAAAAAACTCTTTGTTTGTTTTATCTGGTAGGTATAACTCTAGTATCTCTATTATTGTATCATATCAACTTACTTGAATTCTTGTCGATGGAAAATCGCTGAGATTGTATGAAATCTAAGTAAAATTGTAGATCTATACTTCTATCTAGAAATCACACATTTTTTATTTTAGCAAACACTAAATTAGAAGACATAAACTGTACTTTTTCTATAGCTTACCCTTGATTAAAAAAAGCTTCAAAAAGATTTTTTAAATGATCTGTCCTATCTTTATGAGTAAAAAAAGAAAAAAATAATTGATTTTGGCCGCTATAGCGGGATCAGGGGTCCGATTGGACAGCTATAGCGCGATAAGACATTGTAAATGTAGAAAACACCCTAAAATCACCCATAATCACCCAAGAAAGTTTTTTGAGAAAAAAAGAGTGACCTAGGAAAAATTTCAGTGGGCTTTCATGAGGAATGTTCGTAAAGGTGAGCAATATGATTCCCTACTTTTGTAGTTCGCTTATTAGGTCTTACAAAAATATTTGTGGCACGATGGAAGGGTTTGAATTCATTCTAAGGTTAAGAAAATACAGGTTTATGAGGATTTTAGGGTGTAAGACATTTAGTTGTTCATAAAAAAGGCAATTCTTGATTTTATTTATCATAATGTGTTAGTGTAATCACAAGATTGATAATCCTTGATAAATTAATAGTGGGGAAATCATGAGGTTAGCCTAGAGTTTTGGATTATAATAAAATATGGAATATTTAGGCCATTTGTGATTGATTTGGTATTGTATTATTAATTTAGATCAAGAACAAGCTAAAAGCCTCACAAAAGGAGTCAAAGTTGGCAATCAGACTTCAGGAGTTGCTTGGTTCTCAGGTAGGCTCGATTTACTTAATTAAATAGGTAGACTTGTATTCCATTTCATAATATTCTTGTGGATGGATGAGAGGTTTCATGAATAGGCCTTTGTGCATGCTGGATACCTAAAGGTTATTGTTATTACTGTCAAATTGGGGAAAGATAATGAATAAGGGTTAGGTTTTCTAGTTCTTGATTTTTAACCTTGAATTTTCTTTTTGGGGTGATTTGGTGGTGATTTTAAGGTTAAGTATTATGAAATTGTTGAGTTATAGCCATTTTTGGGACTTGTGATAATCAAGGGGAACTAAATGAATGGGAAGAGTATTAATCGATGGACTAGGAAGGTATTTTCCTGTTAATGAATGTGTAGTAATAATGGGGTCCAATATTGGGCTATTTATATATAGGTGTATATATGTATGTGTGTGTTCATATTGACTGTTCCATGTGAAATATTTGTGTAATGCATGCTCAGGAAATAAAGGGTGAATGTGAAATGACTTCATGTTTATAATCTCATGCAATGAACCTATTTAATTTACACATGGCTTCAAATGTATAAAAATACAATAACATACTCTTTACTCTTATTTGGGAGATTCTCTAAGCGACAACCATCGTTATGAGCTATGTTATGATATAACGTCTTGCCCACGCTGCAAGAATTGTCCTATACTTTGCTGGGGTATAGAATACCTCAACTAAGTGGATCCATCCACTAAGCTATTCTTAAAAGAAATAAGAAATCATCTAAAAAGTATGATCCTTTACCATGTTGGCATACATGGTTTATGAGGACTATCAGTTGTCTGAACTCATCCCTATATCGGTGCTCAATACTACTCCCAATAATATATAACTCATGCTCAAATCTTTAAAACATAACTTTTTCTCCATTTGAGGTAATTATTCAAAAGACTCTCTTAAAAGAGGTAATACTCTAAAACTTCTTTGAACTGGTAGCTCATTTAGAAATCGATGTTTTCTCTCTTTTAAATGTAAAAGTATTACATTTTGGGAATACTTAGTTCCCTTATACTCATGTTGAAACATGAAAGAAAACTCTTCTCATTTTCATACTCATTTACTAAATATTTAGTTCAAAACTATAATTAATTTAAAGAATTCTCAAAGTGACTCAAACGGACCTCTTGACTTTCCTCTTAACTTTAGTTTAATTCGGAATATGAATTAAGACATGTAAGATCTCTCAAGAATTACAGAAGACTTTAAGAGTTCATATTAAGAAGAGAACGTATTCATGATTTGAATAAACACACATGGAAAGAATAACAGAAGAGTAAGGACCTGGCGAACATGGTGCACTGAGTGGCACTGGGCGCCATCCCCCAAATTACTGAGCAGTGTTTGGGGTGCACAGCTGGCGCAGCGCGCCAGAACCCAAACTACTGGCCAGTAGTTTGGGCGCTATGGCTGGCGCGACGCTCCACCCCTCTGCCTAGAAACCCGACGAATTTTCTTGTCAAAATGCAGGTCCTAACTCATCTAGAATCGAATGATTTCCTCCAAACTCTTTTTGATTCATAAACCCAATACAAATTCAATGAAATACCACATAAAATCTATCAAGAAGCATCACTCATTCGCAAAATCCTCACCTCAAAACTCAAAACCTCAATTGTTAAAGAATGGGGCTAAAACTCAAGGACTTCTCACGAATCTCAATATAAATAATCTCATGGACGAATTGATGAATGGAATTACATGATTGGCGTCAGGGCGAACAAACTCAACACTATGATAACCCTACATACCTTGAAATAACCCTTTTTCTTGGAGAAATTCCTTAACCTTTGATTGAACGCTTGGAAACCCTCTTTTCATCTTCTTGAAACTTAGCCCTAAAATTCTAAGCGTTTTGTAATGTGAAAAATAACTTAGCATCTGATTAGACCCCTAACTTGGGTGAGGAAAAACGTGGTCAAGTCGTGTGGGGTAAGGAAAAGACCAAAGTACCCCTTTCCCAAATGGATGAAAAGCCTTAACTGGATAGGCTTCACTCTAATAATCATAATTTTTTACTCGCACTTTCAGATCTAGCAAACTTGGTGGCGTTGGAAATAGGACTCAATGACCTTCGTTTGAAGACTCACATTTCCATCAGTTTTAGTTTTGGACCAACTTTAAATGACTATATTTTTTAGCACATAAAGAGTTAGGTGGCCCATCACATATCAAATGGAAGGTCTTTGAGTCTTCTTTCCAACACCACCAAGTTTGATAAATATCGAGCTCTGAGTTAAATGTTATGGCTGTTTAAGTGAAGCCTTTCTAGTTAAGGCATTTCATCCATTTGAGAAATGGGAATTTTGGTATTTTCCTTACCCCACTAGGCTTGAACACACTTTTCTCACCCAATTTAGGGGTCTAATCAGATGCTAAGTTATTTTTCACATTCCTAAATACTTACAATTTTAGGGCGAAGTTTCAAGAAGAGGAAAAAAGGGTTTTCAAGCGTTCATTCAAGGGTTGAGGAATTTCGCCAAGAACAATCATTTTTTTCCAGCAAGTGACGTTTCCATAGTAATGGACTTATTCGTCCTCACGCCAAACATGTAATTATTCCATTAATTCGTCCATGACATCGTTTATATAAATATTCTTGAGTAGTTCTTGAATTTTAGCCTCATTCTTTAACATTGGAGGATTTGTGTTCTTGAGGTAAGGGTCTTGCGAATAAGTGGTGTTTCTTGATAGAGTTTGGGTGGTATTTCAATGAATTTGTGTTGGGTTTATGAATCAAAGTGAATTTGGAAGAAAACAATTGATTCTTGATGAGTTAGGACCCAAAATTGAACGATAAAATTCGTCAACAATCTGGTTTCGGGGTGGGGCAGATCCCCCCTAAAGCGCCAGGAACTTGGCTCTTCAGCTTTAGGGTTGGCGACCTGTGCCTACAGTGTCCCCCAAAGTAGCCTTGGGACTATTGAGGCTAGCACGATGAGCCACTACTAGGCTAGGGTCGCCTGACCCTTTTCTTCTCCATTCTTCGTCCTGTATGTGTTCTTTCAAATCATGTAGTCACTCTCTTCTTGATGTTATCTCTTAATGTCTTTATTAATCATTGAGAGATCCTGAATATCCTGATCACATCTCTTGATTTAATTTATAGTTCAAAATTTAAGTAAAGTTAAGAGGAAAGTTTAAGAGGTTCTTTTGAGTCAAATTTGAGAACTCTTTTGCAATTAACTATAGTTTTGAACTAAATCTTTAGTAAATGAGTATGAGAATGAGAGGAGTTATATTTAATATTTCAAAATGAGTATAAGGGAACTAAGTATTCCCAAGTGTAACACTTTTACCTTTAAAAGAGAGAAACATCAATTTCTGAATGAGTTTACCTCTTTTAAGAGGATCTTTTGAGTAACTACCTCCAATTGAGAAAGAGTTATGTTTGTTACATTTGAGCACAAGTTATATATTATTGGGAGTAGTACTGAGCACAAATATAGGGATGAGTTCAGACAACTCATATTCCTCATAAACCATTTCACCAACATGGGTAAGGGACCGTACTTTTTAGACAACTCCTTATTGCTTTTAAGCATAGCTTAGTGGATCCACTTAGTTGAGGTACTCTATACTACGGCAAGGTATAGGACAGTTCTGGCAGTATGGGCGAGATGATGTATCATCACATAACTCATAGTGATGGTTGTCGGTTAGAGAATCTTCCAATAAGAATAAAGAGTATGTTATTGTATTTTTATACATTTGAGTTTATATCTTTTGTTCTAAAAGCTTTAAATATTGCATTTATTATTATTTCTTTCATATTGTAGTTGTGTTTAAGGTGAGTATTGTCTTGCCATGTTATTAGTTCAGTTATATTTGTTTCAGTTTTCCCCTTATATGATCGTACATTTAATTTACTAATATCATTCAAGCTGCATCATTTTATGATGCAAATATAGGTGTTCAGGGTCATCAACAGGCGCTCCGTTTATACCATATGTATTCGAGCTAATTTTGGTAAGCCTCCTTACTTTTAAGAGGACTTCACGCTATCATTATTGTTTTGTTGAGTTGTCGAGGATCATGTCCCGATATATTTCATAGTATTTATAGGATTTCTATATAGTTAGAAGTTGAGGAGTCTCTCCCTATTTCCTGTGTTGATGTTTTGACACTTTGAGTCACTTAGTTATGTTTAATTAAGTATTTCAGACATTTACTGAGTTGGGTTATTGTTGAGATGCTTTGAGTTAATTGTTGGTAGTTGGAGTCCCCATTTTTCTTGAGTAAGACTTCCGCTAAGTAGTCAGTCAGACCAAGGGTTTGCTTGTGGACCAACGATAGTTCTCAAGTGCCGGCCATGTCCAGGGTGTAGGCTCGGGGCGTGACACCAAGCTTCATTCTAAGGAATTCAATAATATTAGCATGAAATGGCTTAGTGAACATCAATATTTTAATCTTCTGACTTTGAATAAACCAACTTCACCTCTCTGTTTGCTTGCACTTCCTTGAGATACTACAATTTGATATTCAAATGTTTTGTTTTTCCATGAAAAACTAGATTATGAGAAATTTCCATGGATGTCTGATACTCCACAAACACTTTCGTGCTTTCTTGTTGCTCCAGATCAAGAGCTAACACAATCTTCCTTAGTCAAAGAGCTTGATTAACAACTGATATTACAGTTTTAAATTCAGCCTCTGCAGTTGTCTGTGCCATGATACCTTGCTTCTCTTTGGGCACCATGAAAATCATCCCGAACCAAGCCTAAAACAATTACCCGGAGTGCTTTTCATGTCATCATTTGACCCAACCCAATCACTATCATAATACCCTTGCAAGTTGAAGTTCTGACTTTTCCTGAACCTAACACCATTGTCCAAAGTTCCCTTGACTGTACCACGATACCTTGCTTCTTTTAGAATCATGAAAAACATCCCGAACAATAAAACAATCACCTGAAGTGCTTATGATGTCATGATCTGACCCAGCCCAATCACTATCAGAATACCCTTGCAAGTTGAAGTTGTACCTTTTCCCGAACCTAACATCATATTCCAAAGTTCCCTTGACATACCTTTTCACTCTTTTGGCTGCTTTCATGTGCATTTCACTTGCACAATTCAAAAATCTAGATAAGACACTTACTGCTTGCAGAATATCGGATCTCGTGGCAGTGAGATACATGAGACATCCAACCATACTTCTATAACTTGCCTCGTCAACCTTGTCACTACCATCATCTTGAATCAACTTTTCTTTCTGATTTATTAGAGTGTTCATAGGTTTGAAATCTTCCATTTTGAACTTCTTCATTGTATCCCTTGCATATTTCTTTTTACAAATAAACACTTCATTGTGGGTTTGCCAAATCTCCATTCCAAGAAAATAAGACATTTCTCCCTAGTCAGTCATTTCGAACACTTTCTTCATCTCTATCTTGAATTCATCTTTCATTTCAAGGTTGTTGCCTATTACAAGAAGATCATCAACATAAAGTGATATAACCATAATAGTAGAATCTCTTCTTTCAATAAATATAGTTGATTCGCTTAGGCTTTTCTTAAAACCTAAGCCTTGAAAGTGATCATCAATTCAACTGTACCAAGCCCTTGGAGCTTGTTTTAAACCATAAATGGCTTTCTTGAATAGATACACTTTGTCGTCATGTCCCTTTATAGAAAAAACATTAAGGTTGCTCCACATAAATTTGCTCATGTAGAAAACTATTTGAAAAAAATGGACTTGACATCTAATTGAAAGATTTTCCAACCTTTTTGAGCAGCAATAGCTAGTAACAACCTTATAGTATCAAGCCTAGCAATTGGAGAAAAGGTTTCTGAATATTCAACTCCAAATATTTGTGAGTAACTTTTCACGACAAGTTTGCTTTGAGCTTGTTAACAGATCCATCAACATTCAATTTCGTGTGATAAACCCACTTCACACCAATGATCTTCCTATGTTATGGTTTTTGCAGAAGCTGCCAGGTCTCGCTCTTCTCAATAATTGCAAGCTCCTTTTCTATTGCAGCTTTCCACTTGGATCCGAAACGACTTCTTAAAATCTAAAAGGCTCCAAAATGCCCACATTGCATCTATGGTACATGTCAGAGTGCGACCTTGTTCCTTTCACATATTCATCATCAATGTTCTCATATGAATCTATTAGATTTCTTGTGATCTGATTCTGGTTAACTTCTTCCTAGTCCCATTACTTATTCTCCATAAAAAATACATATCTGATTACCATAATTTTTTCTGTATGAGGCTGAAAAAATCTATATGCTTTGGAGATTGTACTATAACCAATAAAAACTCCAAGTTCAACTTTCTTATCTATCTTGTCTCTCTTAACCCGTGGAGTATGTGAGAAGCACAAACAACCAAAGATTATTAAGTTTTGTAAGGATGGATTATACCAATGCCATGCCTCAAAAGGTGTCTATTCCTTCACGACTTTTGTAGGCAACCAATTTAGCAAAAAAAATAAAAAAATAACAGTGTTAGTTGCTTCTATCCATAACTTTTTTGGTAGGCCCTTCTCACATAACAAGCATCTCAACATCTCCATTATCGATCTGTTCTTCCTTTCACTGACACTATTTTATTGTGGAGTATATCAAACAATGAGTTGATGCTGAATTCCTGCATTTTCAAAAAACTTTTTAAATCGATCAGATATGTACTCGGTACAATTATCTGATCTAAGCAATTGAATCCTGCAACCACTTTGATTTTGTACCAAAGTTTGAATTTCCAGAACATTTTAGGTACTTCAGATTTGAACATGAGAATATAAATCCAACACATTTGTGTCATATCATTAATGAATGCAATAAAATATTTACTTCCGTTAAGAGACACAGTCCTATGTGGTCCATACAAATCAATATGGACTAATTGAAGCTTCACTGATTCTCTCCGGGCTGCCTTGGCAAAAGGCATCCTACTTTGCTTTCCCAATTGACATGTGTTGCAAGTTTCATGTTCATCCTCCATAAGTGGTTGTCCTTGAAACCATGTCTTTCTTCAACAAGTGCAAGAGTGCCATGTGATGAAAATATCTGAGTCTCTTGTACCATATATTTGTTTTCATCTCTTGGCTCGATAGGCAGCCAACTTTTCCTCCATTGGATCAAAGGAAAAGCTCTTTCCTCTCATTTTAACTTGACAGATTTGTTAGCCCTTTGGGTCAAAGATTACACACTTCTTATCCTAAAATTTAAGATTCAAACCATTTCCCAAAAGTTTCCCTTCGTTGAACAAATTTTGATCAAGGTTAGGAAAAAAAAGTACATATTAGATTAACTTTGTACTTGAGTAGCTTTCAATAGCTATTGTGCCTTTCCCTTTGGCTAGAAGATGATCCCTATTAACAATTATGACTTTAGAGATTGCAGATCTTTTTAACTCTCTAAAAATATCCTCATCATGAGTCATATGATTTGTACAACTGCTATGAATTAACCAGCTTTCGCTTGAACTTCTACTTGCAAAAGAAGTAGCCACAAACAATTGATCTTTTTCTTGTTCGTCTGCAATTTGAGCTCCATTTAATTGTAATGGTCCTTTTTCTTTGTAAATAATCTCAGAATGACCAGGTTTATGACACTTTATGCATCTCATATCATGTTTTTTCCAACATTTGAAGTGTGGATGATTTCTCTTCCCAAAATGCTGACATGGTGGATATTTTCCACTTTTGTTGTCGCTGCTAGAATTGCTATCAGTTGCAGAAACTTCTATTTATGTAGCATAGCTATTCTTAACTTCTGCTTCCTACCTTTGCCTCTGACATTGAATTGATGCCTTGCTTGCAAAGTTCCTTCAACAATTTCCTCGTTCCTTAACATTTTTCTTTGTTCATGTGCTTGCAAAATGTTTAAAAGTTCCGCCAAAGTAATGTTTGACAAATCTTTTGTATTTTCCAGTGAATTGTTGCTTCAAACTTTTCAGGTAAATTAATAAGGATTTTCTGCACAATCCTTGTATCAGAAAGTTTGACACCAAGTAACTTTACCTTATTAGCCAAACTAATAAGTTTATCTGAGTACTCTTTAATTGTAACAGATTCCTTTATTTTTTGCATTTCAAATTCCCTAACCAGGTTTAAGAATGCCTCGAATTCTTTCATCCCCATAATGTTCCTTTTTCAGAAAGTCTCGTATTTCCTTAGTTGATTTAAGAGTCGTGATTTTTGAAGAATAGTAGGAGATACTACAACATAAATACATGCCTTCACCTTCAACTTCCTGGTCTTCTTCTTTTTCTTAGTTTTAATCTGAGCCATTGTAGGATTGCATGGTAAAAGAGGAACTTCATAATCCTCCTCTACTGCCTCCCAGAGATCACATACATCAATGTAGGCTTCCATCCTAACAACCCAAATCTATTAGTTTTCTTCATAAAAAACTGGCAGAGCAAAGCTAGTTTTACGGAATGGTTTAATTAGGTTTGGGTTTTACTCAATATAACTCACAAATTATTAGAAGTACCTTAAGAACTAAAGGGCTCTGATACCAATGTTTGTGTTTAATAGAGGAGAATAAGAACTGATTGAAGAAGAAAAAGGAAAAGTGATTTCTATTGTTAAATGAGATTGAATAAATACATCGCATCTTAACTAAGATGATGTAAAGTAATGCTAAAAAATCTATCAAAACTAAGTTAGTTTTTGCTGAAATTGAGGAACTAAAACGGAACAGTAACTAATAGAGTTTTAAACAAACTAGGAAACAAAAAATGGCTAAAATATAGAAATTTACTGTGGTGTGCACTTGCTCAACATTCTTCTACCCTCCGTCATCTTTTATCTTGAATTTAGTTCATGTAGTTGTAGAAGACAACTGCAACAATTAGTTTTAGTTTGATTTCTCTATTTGCTTGCTTCAAGAATCAAAAAGAAACTTTTTTATCCTCACTCTCTTGTTTAATTTATTCCCTTATGTTTATATTTATGTTTCATATTAATCACATGTTTTATGTGAAAAATCATTGTGTTCAATTCTTAGTATTTACCTTCTTATGTATTAATTTTATCGAAGCATGACTCATACGCTTATCTTTAGTATCCTTGCCTCATTTGAATTTGCTAATTTTATCTCACTACGAGTAGAAAAAATGATTCATAATGTAAAAGAGAAGGAGAAATTATCCATGTTATTGTAGAAGCTTGACTCGTGTCTCTAGATTTTGGTGTTGTAGACTTAATTATTTATGCATTCTATTTTGATTTTTGAAAGTTTGAATTTGAGACTCGATTTACACCTCTTAATTACTTATGTTTTGTATTTTTTCTTTAAATAAATAATAATTTGGATAAGAGATTGTCATACCTATTGGTGGAATCGAAATATGTATCATATTATGACCTCTATTTCTGGACTGTGAAAAATACCTAGAGGGAGACAAAGTCGGGGAACATGTTCTTGCTATTAGACAATTGGCATTTTTTTCAACTTATTATTTTTACTGTTTTTTACTTATTTCAGTTTAGTGCTTCCTATTTTCTAGCTAGACTTAGTCAACTTTAGTTGCTTAAGTTTTTGAAGTTAGTGGCCCCTTTTATGACTGTTAGTGGCACATGCACTTATTCAGTTTTAACATCCACTTTGTAAGTGGTTACTAAATAGGAAATGGTTAGTTTTTTCCTTGGATAAATTCAGATCTTTTGCAAATTAATGTATTGTTGGAATTTCATAAGTTCACTCTATTGTTATTCTTCAAATCAGTTTCTTGAGTGTTTGTGTTTTAACAGTTGTATCAGAACCTCAAGTTGATCTTACATGACCAAAAAAATTTAACCTACAACACAATATGACATCCAACAACCTACCTTTAGATCCACCATTCACTTTCACTGGTGAAAATTACCAAATCTGGTCTGTGAAGATTCAAGGTTTTCTGGAAGCCTAGGAACTTTGGGAAACTGTAACAGAAGATAAACCACTTGTTGCTCTACCAACAATTCCTAACTTGGCTCAAATCAAACCTAACAACGAAGAGAAGGTAAATAAATCCAAAGCCAAGTCGCTTATGTAGAATACTATGGCAGATTCTGTGTTTTACAGAATCATGACTTGTAAAACATCAAAAGAGGCTTGGGTAGGTTGGAAGAAGAATAACAAGACAACGTTAGAACAGGTCAATTGCATGTTGAACCTAAAAGATAATTTGAGAGTCCTTGAATATGCAGGAAGGTGAAACAATTAGTAAGTATGCTGATCAAATCTCCTTAATTATTAATAACATTAGACTTCTTGGTGAAGAATTTACAGAAAAACAAATCATGGAGAAAGTTCTTGTGACTTCCTGAGAGGTTTGAATCTAAAATTTCCTCTCTTGAAGAATCCAAAGACCAAGGTAAACTTTCATTAGGTGAACTAATGAGTGTTCTTCAAGCACAAGAGTGAAGAAGGACTATGAGATGGGACAAGTTCACTGAAAGAGTTTTCTCTATACAAAAGAAAATTTCCAGTAAAGAAAAGCAAAATTTCAACCAAAAGAATAAGGGCAACCATGATGGAGTAAACAATAGTGGTGATGTGAAGAAGAAGTTCCCTCCGTGCAAACATTGTAGAAGAACTACACATCTGGAAAAGTACTGTTGGTGGAGAATCGATGCAATATGTGTCAACTACAAGCAGACATGGCGCAT
>JAJONT010023865.1:0-23149 GCA_029582345.1 Solanum oplocense x Solanum tuberosum | reverse complement strand
ATTAGAAAAGAAAAAGAGAGAAGAAATAGAAGAGAGGAAGAGAGAAGGATAGAATATATAAAAATAAATTAGAAAAAGAATAAGGTAAAAAAAAAAAAGATAACTTGTACAATTAAAAAAGTACACATTAAAAAGGTAAAAAGCAATAGTCATATCAAGTCATCTCATTAATTTGGTTTGAATTTAAAGTCTTAGTTCTTTTTTTTTTTTTAGTTTAATCCTACCTAAGAAACCAAAAAATGGGGCCCCCTAAACTTGGGGGCCTAAGGCCAAAGTCTTTTTTTCAAAGCTTACCAGCCGCCCCTGGACCCAGGGCGTGCTATTAGTCTTGTTAAACCTGCCGACATTTGCGTTGCACTCAGATTTTCAGTCATCCAAATTCCAAGATCTGATAGGCTACAAATTTCACCTCTGATACCCACGTACAACAAAATAATTTCAGAGCTTTTTACACTTTCGAAAACATGGACTACAGGTTAAATGAATACTCGCTTTATGAAGTGGGTAAACTGAATTTTCTTCACTCGATCTCTCTTAAGATTATACTGAAAAGATCAAATCCTAATTTCAGACTCTCCACACAATGTAAACTGATGGAACATTGTTACAGTAAAAATAGCAATTAGACCAAAATTACGTGTATTGATGGGCTTGTTGACAAATTAAACTAAGCCTTAAAAAATTGAACTAGATTTGGTGGGGAGCGCCAAGCCCATGCAGTAGTGCAACGAATGAGATTTTCAGGTAGCAAGCTACCTTGATGAACCCTCCACTTAAAAAATCGAGTTAAAAACTCGAGTTAATATCATGTGAACCAATATCAAATATTAAACTAATACGAACAAATACTACACTTAATCTTAGCCAAAAGGCCGAGAAAGGTATGCCTTATCCCAAATTCGGGCCTTTGTTTTTGTACCAGCTTCTTGTTGTCTTCTTCTTAGATTCTTCCGATGTGGGACTAATTGGCAGCTACAAAAGCTAAGTATTTCTGCTCTTCTAAGTGTTAAAACGTAACAAGTATAAATTTAGTTATAGCTACCTTTTCCATGATAAATATTTCATTTTGGGCACATGTAAAAGATGAAGTTTTAAATCTGAATGTTACTCGTGGTTAAGAGCTCAATCTAAAATTAAGATAAAGGAAAAAAGATACTAAAAAGCTGTTGAGAAATCGAAGAGAATTAAGATATCACCAGTGACTCTGTTTTTCATTTAGTTTTTAAAGAAAATATTACAAGTGTACATTCAGTATGACTACATACATATTTCACAGCTCTTCTTAAGAAGCTAAAGAGTGTTATGATCTTGCAAATTAACTCTGGTTCAATATCTCCCCCAACAATTCTAAGGTGAACTTGTATCGTTCATGTGATTTTCTCCCCTCCTCCACCAACTTCACAGCACACTTGTACAAATTATCATACCTGTGAACTGGATTCTTGGTGTCAATAAAATTGCAGCTGTAGTCAAGAACATAGCTACGGTGAATATCCTTTCTCCAGCGTGAAAGAATGTAGTGAGGTGGGATCTCCTTGAAACCATTCTGACTTAATGTGTGCCTGCACAGGAAGCCCTCCAGGTTAAATAAACTACATGCACAAAGAACATCGGCAACAGCTGTATTAAACGTAACCACATAATCTTTTGCTTCATTCACATTCTCAACTTCACGTTCCTTAACGATGTATGTTATGATTGACCCATCAATACCTACTTGTCCTGTTCTTAAACATGAGAACATCCCCTCTATTTCAATTTGAAATTTAACAAATATGGGATTGGTGTAGATTTTATATAGCTGCATTTCAAAATAAAATCTTGATTTCAACATACAACTTGTATTCCTTGATTCTAAATCAGCTAGTGCTTCTCTTTGATGGATTTCCTTCAGACATTGGTTATAGCAATCAAGGAACTCTTTCAGGGGAGTATGATTAGACAAATTCTCATCAAAAGGAGAAGAAACCAGGGTTTACAGTGAAGAAACTGAGAATTGTTTGACTGGTCAATCGTGTTCCTTAATTCACCTTCATCAATGTTTAATTTTCCAATCATCAGCTGGATCAATAATGACAGTTCTGATTAACCTAATTTTCTGATTTTCTTGATTACCAGTCATCTGCAAGGGCCTTTTACTCCCAGAACTGTTGTTTCTGTGAGATTTATAGAACTTTTCAGTTGACAGATGAATGAGGTGGTTGTGTTCAAGTTCAACTTCAATTATTCTCCACCTTTTGTTCTCCATCAATCTGAACAGCCAGTTCTTGTCTCAGGTCTGGTCTTTTTAAATCCTGCGCTGCTGCAGCTTAGTTTTCCTCTATACCTTTCCCTACTCTTCATATACCATGTATTACTCACTCTGATCCCGAATCCGTGTGCTTTAGCATAACAGTTGTAAAAAGTAGTACACATCCTCATATGTCTCAAAATCCATTCCAACAGTCGGAGGAACAGGATATTCGCCTTCAAGAACACCAGATTGACCAGCGTATTCCGTCATCGCGCACTCTCCATCAATATCGAATTCCTCAGTTTCATCATCAAAGATGGCAGCATTGAGTGAAAGACCATCCATTTGGAGTGTTGCAGAAGCATCGACGTCAAGCTCTGTAATATATTAAGAGATATATATATTCATGTGGATGTCCATAATTTCAAGCTGTAATTACACCCTAATGTATAGTAACTCCCACACCTCCTTAATCTTCCCTTTTGATATTCCTCCATAACTTACATGGTTAATGTCTTCATAACTCTCATTGTTAACGTCATGTTTATGACTAACATTTTGTATGCCTCTATATAATACTATAAATAGAGGTATTAGAGTTCATATTGAATATACTTGAAAATTATGGAAACACTTGAATATTTGGAAGAATTGAATAAGAAAAACTCTCATCTCTTGTCTCTCTATTTTTATTACTCTTATCTTCTATATTTCTTGTCTTGTTCTACTTTAAGTTTACAACTCGTTATCAGCACGAGACTCATAAATTGCAATAGGTATCAATGACATAGTTGGTTGATGCCAAGTTTACATTGAGCAAAGGAGGCCAATCAACAGTAATGTTTCTCACGGAGGTAATATTTACCTTTTAGAATGATTTCAATTCCAAATTACTCTACCATAACATGTTAATGGGTGGATCTATTAATTCACTGTTAAGTGCTACCAACTCAAGTATTTGGTTTAGTAATCATATGATTTAGTAATCGTATTAATTTGAGAGGACTACACTAACATATATTTCGAAACTAACCTATTTAATTGATATGGTAATTAGTGTTAGGGTTTTGCCCTGAATTTCTTACCTTATTTGAAATTTATTTTTCCTAAAAGAAAAGACAAAACATTACCATAAATGTTTTTACTATTCCGGAAAGGAAACTATAATATTCTTTCATATTTGGTTTATTCTTTTCTTAGAGGAAAAATTTGGAGATCTATAAATTGAAGATCCCTATTCTCATAGCATAACACAATAGCTTCCACGATGTAGACGTTTAAGAATTTAGTTTATGGGAGATTTATTCTCTCAACAGTTATAATATTTTTCTTTTAAATTAGTTTTCATATTAATAATATTATGTTTTAGTATCGCTTTATTTGTCATCTAATTTATCACCATCTTGATTGCAATTGTAAGCTTCTGCATGACATCCTAATCACCCTCATAACCCAACAATTAGTTGCTTACAGAAAGGAGGTTTCATAAAAGTAAATTCTTGATAAGTTTGTTTTTGTCATTTATAAAGAAAATGTGCAGATGAAATTATATAATAATCATATAGTACTTACTATAAAATGATATGGCAATGGAAATAAGTGGAACAATAGTTTATTTAGCTTTCTTAATCCTCTTTTGTTATGTTTATAGGCATTTTCACCAACTTTAGGTGGAAATTGGAATTAACAATTAGAGTTTTATGAAGCAGGTACTATCATATATTGATCTATTCACCATAATTTATTTTGTGCAATTTCTTTTAATGCAGCTACTTTAATTATGATTTATCAGTACATCAAATTTATCCTGCAATTTTGCTATTTGTCTGGCCATATTTTATTACTATAATGAAGAGAAACATGAATGGTTTGGTCTCATATATATTATTATTATTGTTTTGAAAAGGAACAAGAACGATTTGGTCATATTTGTTACTCTTTTGGAAAAGGACAATTCTGTGAGACATTTTACCCTTAGATTCTTTATTTGGAGAAAAGGAAAAGCATTATGCTTATTTTTTAAATTAGTTAGATCATAAAAAAAAATTGTGTCATGTTGAAATTTAATTTACTTATGCAAATAATTATAAAATGGTAATATTCACAAAGCTCAAAGGTGAGTTTTATTGCATTTTGGCTTATTATGTCATTGGTAATGATAAGACGCGGAATTTAAGTTTCATCGCATCAAGAGGGTAAGACATCGGATTAAAGTATCTATGCATCAGAATAAGATATTGAGTTCAAGTTCCATCAAATTATGGACTAACACTTTTTCATAGGGGTAAGACATCGGGTTAAAATCTCGATGCACCATGATAATAATATGTTGGGTTCAAGTACCCATGAATTATGACCTATAACGCCTTCTTATGAGTAAGACATTGGGTTCAAGTCCCAACACAATATAATAATGATATAATGATGACTGAGCAAATTGATATGCTCTTGACAAAAGTCATAAAATATACCCAATTGATTTGCTCAATTCTCTTATATGAATATGGTAGCAGAACATGATATGTCTGAAAATGACAAGTGGTTGAATGTATGAATATGGATGTGGTAAAATGTTAATGGTCATCATTGTGGTAATTAAAAGAAAGAACATTATGAGTTCTTAAGATGGTCCTTCAAATGTGAAGGTAATTTTTGGTGGTCAAAGTGGTATAAAAGGTTATTGGCCCACATTGTTGTTGGTGCAACCCAATTTGAAAAGTTTTGTAAATCCTCCATCAAAATAAAGGAATACAAAGTGGTAGTACATTTAGTACATTTGATCTTTTAAAGTGATGTTGAAGTGGGTCATTTATGATAATGTCAAAGCATGACAATGAGTTTCGAATAAAAACTTATGGAGCATGTACAAATGGTTATGATCCATTTCTTGAAGAAAATGTGACTTGTGTTCGTATGGATAAGGCATGTTCATGTATGGTTGGATAAATGTCACATCTCAACTTAGCAGGAGGTTTGAGAGATTCAAAATAAATATTTTGACATAAATGATTATTTACCGAGGCGTATCCAAGATTTCGACAAGATGGGTGCACTGTTACAAAAAAATGCATCCTAAATATAAATTTGATTGATTTGACTTTTTTATTCTTAATATGAACCATTAAATTTTAAAAATTATAGGTCTAAAATATATAATACTACTAGTTTTAAATTTTAATACACACATTTAATTTAATTATATAAACATTTTACAGTGCTAAATTTTTTAGGAATTATTAATGTAACACACTTAAAATTTTTGAAAGATTAAAGGAAAAAACAAAAGAAAAATTAGCTTAAACGCCAAAAGTAGGGGTGTCAAATGGGCGGGTTGGGTTGAAATTGAAGATATAAAAATGGGTTGAAATAAAAATCGGGTTGGTTCTTGACCTGCCCAAATTTACTTTGGACTCAAATGGGCTAAAAAATGGGTTGTGTCTTGACCAGCCCAATTTGACCCGCTTAATCTCAATACTTTAACATAGTGATAGTTAACTTTTATAATCACAATTTGAATTTCAACTCAATAATCTTTTTAAAAATAAGTAACAAATGGATAGATAAATTCTAAAAGATATTAAATAGATAATAATTCATATCTTCAATAAGAACATATCTTAATAAAGATTTTTTAAAATGGGTTGAAATTAGAGATTGAATTGTGCTCAATTGAGGATTCTCTTAAAATGGGTTACACTTGAATGAATTGAGATTGAACCCAATTCAAATTATCTTGAGCCCAACCCTTAAAATTCTGGGTGGGTTACCAAGTTTGGGTTAATTTTTGACACCCCTAGCCAAAAGTATAATTGTCAACCACTTGGAGAAGTGTTACTCAAAAAGATGAGATAGATAAAAGATTTATATTTCTATCCTCACTTAGAGAGGTGCACTCAATCATCATCGTATTATTATATGATACTTTTAACGTGAGTTCACACATCTATATTTATTTATTTATTTTAAAAATATAACACTACTATATATGATCTAGAGAGGGGGCATGGGTTCACGTGAACCCACGCCACCCCCTCTAGATACGCCTCTGGTCATTTGGTCATTTACTTTGTGTACTACATAAATATTGTAGTATTTTTATTATGAACTATTGAACGACAAAAGAAAAAAATATTTTTTTCCTATAAAGGTTGTGGTCATGACCAAAATAAATATTGTTGTGTGGCAACACAAATTTGTCATTGATGTCAAGAAATAAGTCTTGCATGTAATAATTTTAACAATGATAATAATAACAATTTTTTTCTTGAAGGAGATGGTCACCATAAGAATGGTGTTGTGAAATTTGTAGTAGTGCACAAAATTAATTGAGAGTTCCGAAAGAGCTAATTTGTTACTATTTGGAGGAATGACAATGTTCATAATGTTGGGGTTGTAGTAAGTCTCAACAAAAAAAATTTAAGCTTCGGAAGAATTGAAAGGAACAAAATTATTATATTGAGACTATAAATTATGGGAAGATTTAATATCTTCAGATTACTACAACGGAAGTGAGTTATAAATTTTTTCGTATAAGTTTACATTTTGCATGCAAATGTAAGTTTACATTTTGCATGCAAATGTAAACTAGAAGTTTACTAAAATAAATATTAGTTGGCAGAACTGATTGGTCATTCTGGTTCAAATGTGATGCAAAACAAATTGAGAATTCACGTGGCTATATGTTGAAGAAATAAAAGATTTTTCAAGAATTTTCTTTGTGTTACTTGTTCTCATGATAAAATGATCATTGTACCAGCTAAGGTTGGGACTGTATCCCCTGAAAATTATTTGAAACATATGAAAAGGTGAATATGGGCCCGTTCACCTGCCATGTGGACTACTTACTAGTATGATTTAATAGATGCATCTATTGTAAGGTCACATGTGTTTGTTATCAACTTATAAATTGGTGTTTTGTAAGATTTTTTTGCTCGAATTGTTAAATTAAAAGCAGATTTCCAAACTATAAAATTATGGTGGTTAGTTTAGCAGAAATTTGTAACACCTCGGAATTTGAAAAAGAAAGAAAAGAAGGTTTTGGGCTGAAGTCTTATTTTACGGGTCTCATCTATGGACTGTAGAAGCTTCTACGGGCTGTAGATGGATGTAACATCTCACAATTTGAAATAGCTAGGAAGAAGCTTAGAACTGGAAATAGTCATTTTTGGAAATAATGAAAATCTGGAAATTTGTTCAAGTTAGGAAAAAGTTGAGTTTTGGCCAACTTCAAACGGCCATAACTTCTAGCTCATACTGAGTTGGGAGTACTTTTAGATATGGTTAGAAAGCTCTTGGAATGATCTTTCCAACGCCGCTGAGTTTGTGCGATTCCGAATTAGTATGAGTGAGTTATGCCCTTTGGAAGTTGGGCTGTGCGATTAAGGAAAGTCTAATCTGGATTTTTGAAGGGTAGATTAGTCTTTTCCTTACCCAATTAATTTAATTCGTTTTAGTGAATTAATTAAGGGTCTAATCAGAATGAGATCAGTTTAGTCAATTGGAGATTCATGATCTTAGGCATATTTATATGCCTAAGTTGTCAATATTGCCCATGAATTGATTAAATTGAAGAATGATCTTTAATTTTGGCTTGATTTTTGGTGTAACTTGTGATTATTGTGCACTCACACACATGATTAGATGTTTCAGGAACTCTCGATGAAATTGGAGTTGGAGCCAAGAAAGAAGGAGAAAGAATGAGCAAGAAAATGACTAAGGCAAAAATTAGCAGTGTTGGGCGTGCTGAAAGGCATGCCGCACCAGAGGATGTCGGACTGGGGCATGTTTGGGGCGCGCTGCTAGACGCGATGCGCCAGGACTTCAAGAATGCAGGTGCCTCTGTGGCGCAATGGCAGGCGCGACACGCCAAGGAAATGCTGACTTTTCCAGCTAAAAAAATTATTAAATGGGATTCCTAATTGTAGTAGGATTTGACTCCAACTTTTCTAACTCTTATAAATAGACTCCTAGGGCTCCATTGTTAGGTTCGACATTTGTTTTAGTGTGCAAGAGCAAGAATTCAAGTTTGTAATAGGTTTTGGTCTTCTAACTTTTCTATTTTTCGGAAATCGTATGAACAATTGTATTTTGTGGTTTTCTAATAGCATGAGTGGCTAAACGCCCTAGTTCTGGGGTTGTAGCTACGAATGAATTGTTGATTATTAAAGGCTTGTTGAATTAAAATCTTGGTTGTCATTATAAGTTAATTCTATATTCTTGCTTTAGTATTTTATGCTTGCACACCATAAGATAAATCTATTGTCTAATCTTAAAATCGAGAGAGGAGGGGTTAGATAGACCAGATAATATAGAGAGTTCGGTCCACCCATTAGATTAAGGTGATTAGTGTTCAGGAGTGACGCCCAGACGAACACCTTACTTGGTTACGAAATAGGATGAAATATAAATGCTCGCCAATTAGTCTATTTATCCCCGCTCAACGATGTAGTTAGATAGCTAACTAGGGTAGGCGACGAGCGGCATATAACCCAGATCATATCATCAACCCTATAATCCAGTAACTTGACAACTGAAATTAATTTTGAGCCAATAATATGATACATGATATTCAGTATATGCTGCAGCCCTGAAATCTTTTTTAGCTTGCTTGAAACATCATATTAAAGTCGTTCACAATTAGTTACTTTCATTTAGTGCATAATTATTAGTAGATAAACAATAAATCATCAACTCTTGAAAATGTTACTTTTTACTTTTAGTTGTAGAATTAAGTGAATATAAGTTGATCATAAGTCCCTTGGGAATGATAACTCGTTTCTTAAAGAATCTATATTACTTGCGCGACCACGTACACTTGCGTGTATATTGGGGAGCAACAAGTTTTTTAAGATTCTATTGCTTTTGTGAAGGGGTGTGATAAATGCCAAAGGTTGGGTACTATTTCAAGAAGACATGAGATGCCGCTAAGTAACATTTTGGAGGTGGAAATCTTTGATGTGTGGGGTATTGACTTCATGGGTCCATTCCCACCATCTAGTGGAAACCAATACATTCTTGTGACTGTGGATTATGTTAGTAAATGGGTTGAGGCGGTCGCTCTTCCCTCTAATGATTCAATGGTGGTGATAAAGTTCATAAAGAAGCACATTTTCACTCGCTTTGGCACTCTAAGGGCAATTATAATTGATGGAGGTAAGCATTTCATTAACCATTTTGTTAAAAACCTTCTTGCTAAGTATGGTATTCGTCATAAGGTTGCTACAGCTTAACATCCTCAAACGAGTGGCCAAGTGGAGGTCTCGAGTAGAGAGGTGAAGCAAATTTTGCAGAAAATGGTGAATGCGCAGCGGAAAGATTGGTCTGAGAAATTAGATGATGTGTTGTGGGCATATAGGATTGTATATAAGACACCAGTAGGGACTTCTCTCTATCACATAGTATTTGGGAAAGCGTGTCACCTTCCGGCAGAATTAGAACATCAAGCATATTGGGCAATCAAGAAGCTGAACTTAGACCCTGAGCTAGCCGGTAAAAAGAGAGTGAATCAACTGCATGAACTTGAGGAGTTTAGGCTCCATGCATATGAGAATGCCAAGTTATACAAAGAAAAGACAAAGAGGTGGCATGACAAACACATAGTAGCTCGTATTTTCAATTCGGGAGATAAAGTACTACTCTTTAACTCTAAACTAAGGTTATTCCCCGGAAAACTAAGGCCGAAGTGGAGTGGTCCTTTCGAAGTGGTCAGAATGACACAACATGGGGCTGTTGAACTTAAAGATAAGACTGGCCTTACGTTCTTGGTCAATGGGCAAAGGGTGAAACACTACTTTGGTGAGGATTCGGATCGTAATCGGGAGCCTCTTGAGCTAACTGATGAATGATCCAAGCTGCATCGTGCCGCGACATTAAATCAAGCGCTACATGGGAGGCAACCCATGAACAATATGTAATAGATAGGTAGTTCGTCTTTGAATTTTCAAAAAATTTAGCAGCTTAGTTAAATTTTTTAGAATATAGGTTAGTTTTAGCTAGATAGTATTTTCATTATTTGTAACTTCGCTTTTCATTTTTAAAAAAAAAACTGGAGCCAAGCGCACTTGTTGGCGCGCCGCGCCTGGCATCGAACGTCAAAGAGTACTCTCAGGCGCCCTGAGGGGTGCGGCGCGCCAGGCCTCGCACGTCAGAGCGCCATCTCAGGCACATTGCCCCTCCCATCGCCCCTATGCCCAGAAATTTTTTTATCCGGGTTTCGACCCGGATTTCACCTGACCCAACCCTTAAAACCCTCAAATCCCAAATTCATCCCCTATTCTTTATTTCTCCCAACCGACCCAAACCCCTAAAATCCTCCAAACTCTTTCTTCTTCATCTTCTTCCACTTCCCACTACCTCCATTAAACCCCACTCCTCTTCTCCCACATTCTTTAACTTCCACCATTAAACCTTTCCCTTTCCCCAAACCATCCATTCTTTTCTTCTCACCTTTCATCTTCAAAAACTTCCCCACCCATAACTCCAACACTACTTTCTCCAAACTCTCTATCTCTCACTCAAAAAAGAAAAAAAAAAGCAAAAAAAATAAATTTCCCCCTCGCCACTACCCACTGCCAGCCCCCCCCCCCTCCCATTTTTTTCTAATTTTTTTTCTTTTCTCCATTTTTCTTCTTTTCACAGGTGGTGATGGCCCCAGAAGCAAAAAATGTGATGGGTTCCAAGCGAAGTAGAAAGGGTGAAACTTTCGGGTCCTCTAGTGGCTAGGGACCGGTGCAAAAATTTGGTAAAAAGGCTGTGAAAAGGTATGGTTGGGAATGGTTCGAATGCCTAAGATAGGCGAAGTATATGGGCGATGAATTTGTGAATGAGGTACGGTTACAGTTGCAATTTTCTGATATATATCGGACTATTAATGAGTTGGGATTACGGTTTATCTTTGAAAATTCGGGGGATTGCAATTTGACATTAGTGAGAGAATTTTATGCTAATTGGCTAACTGAAACAAAATATAAAACTGTGTCTATTAGGGGGAAAGATGTTAAGTTTTTTGCTCGAATTCTGAATAAGTTGTTAGGAACCCCGAATTGTGACCCTGATGTGTTTAATGACTTGAAGGATAAACCTCCTTATAGGGATATCCGACATACCTTGTGTGGGGTTGATTCAAATGCTAGGTGGGAGCGGAGTGAGGACACTGGGAGGCATAATACCTTCCATTTTGCTAGGTTTAATCAGGTTGCTAAGGTGTGGCTAAAGATAGTGTGTAGTGGTGAATCCTTCCAGTTTTCATTACCACAGAAATATAACAAAAGAGTCATTCTTTGAACATGTGTTGTACTTGGTGTAAATGTTGTGAATTGTTGCATCCAATGTGAACTACAAGATCATGATTAAAAATGTTTGGTTGATTTTAAGGTGGGTTAATAAGTCCAAGGGTTATGAAAAAGAGTTGATAAGTTTGAAGATTGTTTGAGGACAAACAAAAGTCTAAGTGTGTGGTGGTGATCTTAGGCATATTTATATGCCTAAGTTGTCAATATTGCCCATGAATTGATCAAATTGAAGAATGATCTTTAATTGTTGGCTTGATTTTTGGTGTAACTTGTGATGATTGTGCACTCACACACATGATTAGATGTTTCAGGAACTCTCAATAAAATTGGAGTTGGAGCGAAGAAACAAGGAGAAAGAATAAGAAAGAAAACGACTAAGGCAAAAATCAGTAGTGCTCTCAGCGCGCCGCGCCAGAGGATGCCGGACTGGGGCATATTTGGGGCGCGCTGCTGGACGCGACACGCCAAGGCTTCAAGAATGCAGGCGCCTCTGTGGCGCGATGGCAGGCGCGACACGCCAAGGAAATGCCGACTTTTCTAGCTAAAAAAATTATTAAATGGGATTCCTAATTGTAGTGGGATTTGACTCCAACTTTTCTAACTCTTATAAATAGACTCATAGGGCACCATTGTTAGGTTAGACATTTGTTTTAGTGTGCAAGAGCAAGAATTCAAGTTTGTAATAGGTTTTGATCTTCTAACTCTTTTATTTTTTGGAAAATGCATGAACAATTGTATTTTGTGGTTTTGTAATAGCATGGGTGGCTAAATTCCCTAGTTCTGGGGCTATAGCTATGAATGAATTGTTGATTATTAAAGGCTTGTTGAATTAAAATCTTGGTTGTCATTATAAGTTACTTCTATATTCTTGTGGATTTTTAAAGGCTTGCGCATCATAAGATAAATCTATTGTGTAATCTTAAAATCGAGAGAGGAGGGGTTAGATAGACCAGAGAATATAGAGAGCTCGGTCCACCTATTAGATTGAGGTGATTAGTGTTCAGGAGTGACGCCCAGACGAACACCTTGCTTGGTTACGAAATAGGATAAAATATAAATGCTAGGCAGTTTGTCTATTTATCCCCGCTCAACGATGTAGTTAGATAGCTAACTGGGGTAGGCGACGAGAGACGTATAACCCGGATCATATCATCAACCCTATAAACCAGTAACTTGACAACTGAAATTAATTCTAATCCAATAATATGATACATGATATTCAGTATATGCCACAGCCCTGGAATCTCTTTTAACTTTCTTGAAATATCATATTAAAGTCGTTCACAATTAGTTACTTTCATTTAGTGCATAATTATTAGTAGATAAACAATAAATCATCAACTCTTGAAAAGGTTACTTTTTACTTTTAGTTGTTGAATTAAGTGAATATAAGTTGATCATAAGTCCCTTGGGAACGATAACTCGTTTCTTAAATAATCTATATTACTTGCACGACCACGTACACTTGCGTGTATATTGGGGAGCAATAATTCACGCTAGGGCTTGGAGAAAAGAGGAGAAAGGAGAAGAAAAGCTCAAGGTTCGCCAAGAACGATCGATTTTGGTTATGGATTCGCCAAGGAATTCATCTTACAAGGT
The DNA here is from genome assembly GCA_029582345.1 of Solanum oplocense x Solanum tuberosum. Lineage (NCBI taxonomy): Eukaryota > Viridiplantae > Streptophyta > Magnoliopsida > Solanales > Solanaceae > Solanum > Solanum oplocense x Solanum tuberosum. Next base: position 10,027 of record JAJONT010023865.1, on the reverse strand, counting down.
ATGTGAGTCTTTCATAGCGTTGGGTTCATTCTCCCACTCGCCAAACATGTTTAGTTCAGCGAAATTCGTCCTAAAAGAGTTTGAAAAATGATGTTCTTGACATGTATTCTTGAATTTGAATGTCGTTCTTGAATTGGGCTGAATTGAGGAATTTCTGAGATAGTTACGTTGAGTTTAGAGTTATTTTGAGTTAGGTTCTTGGGTACACATGCTAGGTATCAGAACCTAAAATGAATTTGAGAACAATAGTCGAGTTTAGGCAAATTGGGGCTGGAAAACGAAGAAGGAAAAAGTCGGACAAGGAACAGGTTCCTGGTCCGCGACGCGGACCTGTTCCTTCAAAGTGAAAATTTTCTCTTTGCGTCGCGGTTAAGATGCAGACTCCTCTTTCTCAAATTTAATTTAGTGACCATTTATTTAGAAACACCTCCGCGTCGCGGACTTGTTCCAAGACGGTGATTTCGTGACTTTTCTCATGTTTAGCTATTAAACTCATTCCTAAACATCAGGAGATTCTTCCACTCAAAAATCTTAACTCTTGAATCCATAATTTAATTCAAGGATCAGTTAAGAGTCAAGTCAAGATCAGTTAATAGTCAAGTTAAGATATGTTCTTAAAGTTTTCCAAGAGTCTTTCACAAATTTTGAGTTCAGTAAAGATGAAAAGTTGAAGTTCTTTTCTTCAAAGAAGTATATGGGGACTATGTATTCCCAAAGAGATTTAAAAATGATTTCACATTTAAATAAGAATGGAAACTGAGATTTCCAAAGAGCCTTCAGCTAGTTTTCAGAAAAAAGTAATAGCTTTCTAAATGAAGCAAGAAGGGAAACTGAGATTTCCAAGATAGCCTTTGAGCTAAGTTTTTGAGCAGTAATCTCAAATCACAGAAGAAGTATGTGTTTTTAAAAACATAAGTGCTAGTATATTTTGGGAATAGTATTGAGCACCGAATTGGGGGCGAGCATGAGTTCAAATAACTCACGTCTCCATAAAACCATGTAGCCACCATGGGCAGAAAAGGGTAATACTTTTTTAGATGAACCCTTTTCACAATAGACTAGTGGATCCACTTAGTAGTCCAGGTCCTATACCTCTGGCCGGGTATAGGATGCGCTGGCAGCATGAGGTAGATTGATGTATCATCACTATAGTTCTTATGTGATGGTTGTCAGTTAGAAAAACTCCCACAGAAGTTATTATATTTTTATATACATCAGTTTATTGTATTTTTACATATATTTCAGAGTTATGTTGTATCCTTGTATACACACAGAGTTGACATCATGATTTTAAATAACTTTTCTTTATATTGCACTTGTTTTAAACTCCTTTATATTGAAATGAGTTCAGTTAAGTATTCATGAGTTGAGAAGAGCCAAGGTAAGTGTTTCTTTCAGATTCCCTTTCAAGCTTATGTTGTTTTAGCATTCCAACTCGCATACTCGTACATTCAATGTATTGATGCCAGTTGGTCTGCATCTTATTATGATGCAGACACAGGTAACTAGGATCGATATTTTCCAGCGCATCGTTGATCCAGTGAGCAGTTCAGAGTCAGTCGGTGAGGCTCTTTGCATTTCGGAGGATCCATTTTCATTGCTTTCTAGTTAGTTCATTAGGATGTTGTGGGGTTGTCCCAATATCTATCTCAGTTATTTTAGAGGCTTCATAGACAGTCAGATGTTAGTCCTTGGAGTCTTTTCATTATCATTTCTTATTGTTAAGACTTGGGTTGCCTCTTTTGTCCAAGTTGAATGTTTAACCTTTAAACATTCTCAGTTATTTTATTATTCAATTTAGTTAAGTGTTATTGATCATTATATATTGTCTTCCACTGAGTTAAGTAAGTCAGGCCAAGGATTCGCTTGGGGCCAGCAATGGTCTTCGAGTGCCAGCCATGTATGGGGTGTAGACTCGGGGCGTGACAATGGAAGCCATAAAAAGGGGGAAAGTAATTTTCTAAGATCAAGTTTGGTATCCTTGTTCGCAACAAATTTTTGTAAGCGCTAAAAATTAACTGCAAGCAAAATAAATAAAAGAAAATATTATTTTTATTGATGGATCTTGTGAATACAATTCTGTTGTTCTCTTGATTCTTCTCGTAAATGTTTCCGTGATTCAAGGGCCTTCAGTAGCGTATTTCTCGAATGTAGGATGATGTAGACCTCCTTGAGATGTATTTGATCTCCGGGAACGTCGGGAAGCACTTCGTTGTTTCAAGTCGATCTCTTCAAAGAGCTCTGTTGATAACTCCTTCGAAGAGCTATGTAGTTGATGTTGTAGCTTTCTCCAATTACAGAATGCTTCTTGAAGAGTTTTCCTCCCCCTTTTAGAATTTCATGTACATCCCCTATTTATAGTTGTAGGGAGTGGACAAGGTTGCTTGTGATTGGCCCAAAAGATGTCATTTTGACACTTGGCGGATTGTGATTGGTCATGCATTTGACTGGGACTACCACCTCATTTGGACACGTGGTGTCACCTTGTTGGTCTTGGATGCCTAGTCACTGTGACACATGGCATGAGTTTGGGCTTTAAGGTGAAATGGACCTTGGACTTGAATTTAATAAAAAAGGACTTATTTATTTGTAAAGCCCAAATTAATCATTCAACCCAAATAAACATGGATTTAATCCAAATTTTGTATGAATTAAATCCAATAAAATTTGTGTGTCTACAGATGCCCCCTACTTCAAGCCTTGCTGAAGTGTAGGTTTGCCGACACTTGATTGCGAGACTTGAAGTATTACAAATCCAATAATATCACTCTTAAGCATTTGCTTGACTCCGTTTCTTGCGATGAAACAAGTTGTATGGTATGGTCATGTGCAATTCCATTTCGATGTGTTCCTAAGGACTTTTGTTATTTCAATCCACTCGAGGAACGATATGGAGGACTCTCTCTCGAGAGGGATAAGCAAATCAATGTGACAAAGTTGTATGAATTTTAAATTCAAAAAACTTTCACTATAGACTTGAATACAAATTTGGACACCAACACTTAGAGTGTCACACAAGTCCCCAAAGTTGGATTTTAAATAAAAGAACATAACTTGATTTGCTTCTTTTTTGCAAACCTTCAACTGGGAAACAATTGGTAATTTAATAATCACACCAAATTTTCTTTCCTTTGCTTGATTTTGTAAGTATCATTCTTGAAATCTCAAGACTTATTGCTTTCCTTTTGAGTGCTAGCAACCTTCATTTAGATGGGTAAGAATTGATATGATTTGCTTCTTTCAATTTTACCAAAACTTCCTGTCACACCCCTTTTTTTTGCGCACACGGATAGGGTTTTTCTAATTTAAGTGACGTTATTGATTAGGGGTGTTTTTTTTTTTTTTAGAGTCACCACTTGGAATTGAGTTATGGTGTTCCAAGTCACCTTTTTGTTTTATCTCTAATCAAAAGGAATGACTCTTTATTTGGTCTGCGAACTAGAAATTCAGGTAAGGAATTTTGTTGACCGAGGGGAAGGTATTAGGCATCCCTCAGTCCCGTGGTTCTAGCAGGGTCGCTTTTATTGACTTATACTTTTATTATTTTATTTTTTGGGATATATTAATTCAGGCCATTTTTTGTTTGCATTTTTTATTATTGAACTTTTATTTGGTCTCAACGTAGATGCGTAACCGCATTCTTGGTTTAGATATTTAATAGCTTCGAAGCATAACTGATTTCTTCTCTCGAATATGCACCTAATATTCTATGTCTCACATCTTAATTTTAATTAAATAAAATATTTCTTAGAATAATCTTGCCAAGCTGTGTCACCACATCCTTGAATTTCCTTTAAGTGTTTCAATAAATAAAATGTGGAACCAAATTCTTATTTGAAACCATTTTCTTTTTAACATGCCTAAAACTCATCTAGTATTAAAAACACTACTCTTATTTTTATGAATTCAAGACAACTAATCCTTTTGTTCCATTATTATATTAATCAATGATATTTTTAATTAAATTACTCCACATATTCAAGGATTCAACCAACCTAAAATGGAGTAAATTCAAGTTCAATGACATAACTTATTTTTTGTTTATTTGGGTAATGACCTATTTATCCAAAAAAAAAAAAAACATAAATTAGAACATACAATTGATATCAACATTAAACTATAACTATGTCATAAAAACAATGGCTTAGGCACAACAAAATTGAATAACAACAAAATAAACTCTTACATAATAATGGGATTTTATTCATCTTTTAAAGATTTGCACTAAGTAATAACATAAATATACAACTCAAGATTGCGAGCAGTTTATTTTAACTCTCAAAATAAACTAAAGATGTCAATACTCATTTCAATAAAATTATGAAGGAAACAAAACTATAAAAAAAAACTTATCACATAATTACATCAACTTTCATAAATAAATTAAAGAGATAAGGTAAAGTTGAACCTCAAATGAAAAAAAATAAGTACCGCAAGATTTGACCGAAACTCAATTGAAACACCCACAAATCTTTTGTTGTTGTGTGTGGGATTTTGGTAGTGTGGGAATTTTTTAGGTTTTTTGTCTCTGTACGTCTGAGTGTGTTTTGTTGATCTTTTCTTTTTGTGTTCCGTGTGTGTTGCTCTTTTTTTTTCTCCTCTTCGTGTATTGTTGTTAATATAGTAGTGTAGTGGTGTAGTGTGTAGGTATATAGTGGTGATGTACGTGTGTGTGGGGAGTGTTTTAGTGGGGTGTGTATTGGGTGAGTGGGGATAATTGGAAGATGTGAATAGGGGTAATGGTAAGTTTTTTTTCAATTAAATATAATAAATATTATAAAAATATTAGCTAATAAAAATACAAGAATAAATGAATAGCTACTCTAAATTATAATTAGGAAATAGTAGTTTATTATTAAATCTAAATTAAAAGAAAACATATATTTTTGTTATTTTCAAATCTTTTAAATAAACTTACTAAAATAAGACAAAAATCAAAATATCTAAATTAGATATAAAAGAAATATTTAAGGAATAAAAATAATATAAAATTTTATGTTCGGTCAAAAATTACGTGTTTACACTTCCCTTGTACAAGAAATAAAAATTGTTCAAATGAACTTCTATATAAGAATCTCCCATGTACAAAGGATTGATCAAAGAATCATTGGGAAAAAATAATTCTCCTAACCAAATCAATGTGGAACTCCAAATTTGGTGTGTTCTTTTCTCAATTTCGTGCAGTCCTGCCAAAATGTTCTTTTCTTGGTGTAAAAGAATTCAAACGACGAACGACTTGATTCTGGAGAAACTAGATGTATAGTACTACGACATATCCAAAAATCAACATAAAAAACCTTTCGTATTGACGGAAATTGATTTTTGAAGTTGGCCATCAAATCTAGAAGTTTCCCTCACAGTTATGCGCAATCTCGCCAAAACGTCCTTTTCTCGGTGTAGGAGCATCCAAACGCCGATCGTCTTGATTCTGGAGAAACTAGACTTTTATTACTACGACATATCGAAAAATCAACGTCATAAACCTTCCTCATTGACGAAAATAGATTTTTGAAGTTGGTCTCCAAATCTGGAAGTTCTCCTCACAGTTATGTGCAATCTAGCTAAAACGCCCTTTTCTTGGTGTAGGAGCATTCAAACAGCGAGCGGCTTGATTCTGGAGAAACTAGACCTTTAGTACTACGACATATCCAAAATTCAACATCAAAAACATTCCGTATTATTTGGAATTATTTTTTGAAATTGGTTTTCAAATTTTGTCATTTTCCTCACAGATTTGTGTCTTTTAGATTTTCTTTTTTCTCTTTCTTGCAGGTAATGGTTGTAGTTGCATCTTAATTTATGCATTTTCATGTTTCTTAAACATGGGAGATTGACGTTCAAGATCCAATTTGACCGCAATTGAAAGCTTTGTGTTATTGGCACCGCCATGTCGAACAAGATTGTTTTGGTGCTACTCATGTTTGTCATGCCATATTGAAGAGTCATGTACTTACTACGTGTATTATCGGAAGAAGATCAACCGAGAAAAATTGAAAACTTCATGAAGTTGGCATCGATGGCTCCAATATTTTTTTCTTGTTATGTTTCCAAAAAAGCCTAAACACCTAGAAGATGCACGAGTTGTTCACATGATCGGCATGGAAACACTCATCTCATCCTTGCAATATTGGCAGAAAACTAACTCGAGGCATTCACATTTCTTGCAGCCTTGGTAGAGACAACTTGCCACCTCCATTTTCATCCCCCTTTGCGGCTCCACAAGCAGTGGCGGATGCACATTCAAGTGTATGGGTGCTTGAGCACCCATTACATTTGGGAGCCAACACTATTATTTATAAAAGAAACCTAGTAATTTGTATGAATATGTAAATTGAGCACCCATTTTGGTACCAACTTCAAATTACAAATAATTGAGCACCCATAACTAAAAAATTCTGGATCCGCCACTGTCCACAAGAGAAACATTTGGAGTACTTTCATTTCATTTTCGGCGAGAAAGCACGTGGTGCATCTTATATTGAGTCTTGGCGATAAAGAGGCTAAGAGTGACCGCATTCCATTTGTCTTGGAGAGATTGACATCACGATAAGCCCTTTCCGACTTCGGTGAGTAAGTACTTGGCCCTTATCTGTTCCCAGATGTATGAGCAATAGAATTGCAATCCGTTTGGTCCGTAAGGAACAGAACTCAACTTTTTGCAATATATCAAGATTTTAGACCAAAACTCCCTCCAAATTGATCAAATTAATTTCTCAAGTTGATTTCTAGATCTGATATGTTTGCTTCGCAGCTTTGCGCGCCTATCGTAGAAAATTTGGTAAGTCGGAGTAAGAGTATCGAAATCATGAGATTCTTATTCCATGGTATAGACGACTCAAAAAACTACAACATATATAAAAATCAAGGCTAAAAACTTTGTGGATTGGTACAGATATCACTTCAAAGTCATCCCACAAATCTGTCTTTCTCAGTTTTTCAGCTTCGCGCGTCTGTAGTATAAAATTCATAACTCAAAGTAGGAGTATTGAAATCACGATTTTCTTTTTCCTTTGGAAAGACGACTCAAAGAACTACACAATGTTTAAAAATCACGGCCAAAGACTTTGTGAATTGGTACAGATATCGCTTCAAAGTCAGCTCACGATTCTGCCTCGCTCAACTCTTCGGCTTTGAGAAACTTTGGAAGAAAATCAATAACTCGACATAGGAGCCTCAAAATGATGCGATTCGTTTTTCATTGGAAGCATAACTCATAGACGTATAACATATGTAAAAATCATTGCCAATACCTTTGCGGGTTTTTACAAATAAGCCTTTGAATTCAGCTAAGATGTCTTGCTTAACTTTTCTCCTTTGCTCATCTGTGACGCATGTGAACTCAAGGGCTAGCTACATAATTTTAAAGATCTAGTGTGATGATCACGCAATGCCACCAAAACCTCCCTTTTTTTACTCATGTGACTGAGGTTAGAGTGATTACTCCAAGCGCCTACGTACCTCGGTGAAGAGGATCAAGTCATATCGTAGTTCAAGATGATGAGTTTTATTTATTTTATTTCAGTTTTTTTGCCGTACACAGTTTTTACTCTTGCGGGCCAGGAGTAACATGAAGTTTATGCTCATACCTTAAGGAGCATTGTAACTTGTAGTTTAGGCTCGTACGTCGATGAGCATTTCAACTTGCAGTTTAGGCTGGTACGTCAAGAAGCATTTCAGGGAAGAATTTCATCAATGTAACTATCCTTATAACCTTTTGTGATGATGCATTAATGTACTTCGATTTGGTGTTGGATTTTATGCTTTCGCATTGTTGAAGCTGATTTGTACTTGATTTTGTGTCGACTTTTGAAAGTCGGAGTTTAGAAGTCCCTTGATGCTTTTGCCTTTTGAGAGCGATCAAAGTCCAAGTGTCACTACTCTCTTCATTGGAGAAGCCATCTACCTTGGATGTGTTTGTTGTTTTCTTCAAGGCAGAAACTTCAATTGGTTCAAAGCTCCCAAATTGTAGTATAATGACACCTTCTTCCATTTTTGGCGATACCACAGGACGTAGAACTTCTGAAATTGAATCCTTTTTATGATCAAGTTTGACACTAGCATGATTTATCTTAGCTGTCTCACCGTCAAGGATGATCTTTCCCACTCGTACCAATGTCGTGATCTTTTCCTTCAAAGTGAAGCATTTTGTGGTGTGATGAGCGATGATGCGGTGAAATTTATAATACATAGGATCATCAACTTTATTGGATTGTTTGGGTCGCTTTGACCCTGGGAGTGCAATGACTTTCTTGGTTAGCAGCTCATCAAGAATGGCAGGAACGTCAGAGTCCGGAAAGGGATACTCTTTTGCTTGTAACTCCTTCAAGGTAGATTGATTTTTCACTTCTCACGTTTGCTGATGCGCCGCGATCTCTTTCAAAAATAATCCCGCGGAGGCCTTCGTAGAAGTCGTGGTTACCGTCATGGACTCATTAGTTATGTAGTCTAACGACTCTTTGAATTGTGTATCTTTTTTTCTTGGATCAAAGACATGTGATTTCTTTCCATGGCTTGCAATGCTCAACTTGATATCATGAGCGCGTGTAGCTAATTCTTCAAAAGTTTGAGGCTTAATTCCTTGAAGGATATATACAAGGCCCCAAAGCAGTCCTTATATACAAATATCAACTGCAAAGATTTCAGAAAGTTGATCCTTGCAATCTAAGCTCAACATTCGTCAATTATTGATGTAGTCAACTATGGGTTCATCCTTACTTTGTTTTGTGTTTGTCAATTCCATCATGCTCATTGTACGACGGGTACTGTAGAAACGATTGAGATATTGATTTTCTAGTTGATCTCAACAATCAATTGATTCAGGTTCATATAGACTATTATGGAATCCCAACATGTTTGATGAAATGTACAATTCATCCAAAAAATTGTTACAACCCAACTAATATATTAGGTCCATATAGACTATTATGGAATTCCAAAGCTACGTTTGAAATATATATTATAAAACTTATGCCTCAAGTTCTCTCTCAACTCATGTAAAATATTCATGGGTCACTAGCAGTAAGTAGCCACAAATACACAGAGCAATAACTCCGTAATATGTAAAATATCATAACTATCTGATGAATATCTAAACAAAATCACATAAAAATTGAAAATTTCGACTGTAAATTGTAATTTATAAAATCAGTGATTTAAACATCAAATCAAAATAAATCAAAATAGATAATGGAAATTACCTTGCCAATCGAGAAATCTGCTTGAATTAATAAAGAGATATCATTTAACAATAGAGAAAATTTCTTGATGAACAATAATTGAGCACCTTGAAGAAAGATAATCTTGAAACGTGGAAGGAGGGGAAGAAACGTGAAAGGTGGGGAAGAAGGTTAATGGGTATTGGTTTATTATTTTTTTTCTTTTTAAATGGTTATTGGTATATAATTTGTCCCAATATAGGATTCTTTCCATAAATAAAATTAATTTTAATTACTACAATCTAAATACATATTATTTTATAAAAATATTGTCATTCTGCCATTTTAAATAAATATTTAAAAGTGTTGTTATTTTAACTAATTATGTTAGATATTATGACTTAATTGCTAATTTTCTTCTATCAACAAAGAGGCCCAACAGCGTACAACCAACAATATCCTTCAATCCCCAATAGCTGACCCGGCCCAAACCCATTCCAATACAACAGCCCAATACAAATACAGCAATATCAAACCGACCCGCCTACGTTCTCTTCTTCCAGACGCGAAGAACACAGCGAAACCCAGAAATCCCCCCATCCCCCTGCGCGTCCTTCTCCAACAGCGTACAACAGCAATAGTGTACGTATTTCTTCCCAGAGGCATCAGTTATGCAAAACCGGAAAAAGCCCCCGTCAACATCAGCATCGATTCCAAACGGCGGAGCAGGCAACAGTACGCGGCGCTCAGTACTTTTCGCGTCTTCCTCCTCTTTTCTGCCTCAGTCGTACAGATCCATCACCCTCACGTCCCCTTTTTCAGAACTCCACATCCCTTTCACTGTTGGCCTTGGAAAAGAGAACAAAAAATCC